>JAVJIF010012105.1:0-108072 GCA_038442645.1 Agave tequilana | reverse complement strand
TCTCCAGCAACCCTCGCTCCCCCTCCTCCTCCCCCTCCGCCTCCCCTCCCCCCTCCTCGACATTACTCGAACCAGCGAAACCTCCTCCCGCGATGACGATCCTCTCCCCCTGTTCAAGCCCATCGCCGCCGGCGACCCCTCCCCCTGTTCAACCCTCTCTCCTCAAGCGAACCCCTCCCCTCCTCCCCATCTCCTCGGGCAAACCCCCTCCCCAACCCCCTGTTTGTTTGGCCGAATAGTTGCAATAGGGAGAGAAAGGGGGGAGGGGTTGGGGAGATGGGGTTCGCCGGAGAAGATGGGGGGGTTCGCCAGGGTGGAGGGGTTCTCCTAAGGAGATGGGGGAGGGGGTTCGCCGGAGGGGATGGGGGAGTGGGTTGAGGGGAGTGGGGGCTCGCCAGAGGGGATGGAGGTTCGACGGAGGCGATGAGTGAGGGGTTGATTGGAGAAAGGGGGTTCGTCGGGGAAGGGAAGGGGTTCGCCGGGGAAGGGGAAGAGAGATTTACCGGAAGAAGGGGATGGGGTTCTCCGAGGAAGGGGAAGAGGGTTCGCCGGAGGGTGGAGAGGGTCGACGTCGATTGAGTCACCAGTAAAGAAGGAGAAGGAGGAGGAGAAGAAAATGGTATTTTGGCCATTTTTAAAAAAAATTTGGGGGAGGGGGGCTTTATCAATTTTTGGGGTGCCTTAATCTATGAGGGTCCTTTATCAACTTTGGTGGTGGCAATATCCGTTCTTAAATGTGAGAGAACGGTTATTGCCACCCCCACCAATGATAAAAGCCCCCCCATAGATTTGGGCACCCCAAATTTAATAAAGCACACCCCCCCCCCCCCCAAAAAAAAAAAAAAAAGTGCCGCGTGTATCCAAGTGTAACGCCCCGATCCCGGAGGGTACGGAGACGTTACTACGACGTATATACGTAGGTCAGAAATACCCTCACGTATATACGCTAAGCGTCAGTACAGGCAAGAATCAGAGTACGGAAGCAAGTGGTGCATTATACATTCCAACATATGAGTACAATTACAAAGTTATCACCAGAGGTGATAAATATTACAATAATATTACATCACCTGATAGGCGCAAATGCGAGAATACAAAGAGATGTACATATATGAACAGTACAAAAGGGCGCTCACGAGATAACTGGAGAAGCCGCGAGCCAACAAGGGAAGCAAGGATGGGACTGGAGCTACAGTTGATCTATCTGCTCCACAGAAGTAAGCTTGGTCCTCAGCAAGATGGTCCCTTTCGGTCCAAGCTCCAGGACCTGGACATGAGGATCTAGAGGAGTCAGAACTCCCCAGGCGAGTGGTGAGGCGAAAGCCAGATGGCGTGCAAGGATAAGCATATGTGTATCTATAAAACTGAATCATAAGCATGCATTGAAAACCGTGTCGTGAGCATAAGCATGCAGAAGCAAGTAGATACATAACAAGTGATATCAAGCAGAGAATACTCATGGTATGATAAAATAAGGGAAAGTAACGAGACGAGAAATAAAGTAAATAGGACAACACTAGATATCTCCTAAACTAACATAAAACCGACAAAACCGAATAAAACCGAATACGAGCAAATCCGATTGTACGGGTTTAGGTCACGGCTCCATGAGATCAATACTTCGAAGGAATAATCCAAACAGAAAACCCTCATTTATATACCTTTATCCCATGTCACCATAATCCAAGCACGTACAACCTGAGTTACAAAATGGCACAACAAATTACATATTAACATATGATTATAATAGGGGCCGTCTAAGTTCCAGGCTTCAGTATGTGTCCCATTCCACATACTTTCACTTACAACTTATAGAGCAAGTTATTTGGAAACTGATAAAGCTCGATGAATCATGTTTCAGATGGGCCCCGTACATGCCCGGGACAACAGTTCAGGAGTATCCGGTGCTGAGCCAGAACGTACCGCTAGGTACCGGGACTTATTCACGCCCGAACAGGAACTGAGTATCGCAGATTCCATAGAAATAGGCTTAGGGCGTGTGCATACCCGGCAGGAATAAACAGGAGTAGGGGTGCCAGCACACCCCACGGAATCCCTGGTGGCCGCCAGGTGATCCCTCAAGTATGTGGCCACGCGCGGCTCGATAAGACCACCATAAACATGATTAATCAGGGCCCATCAGTTTCCCCAAACCAGGTACAAGTTGTCTACTTATAATAATTATCCAGTAATAATGTCCACAGAGTATTCATAGTAATCTTATATTCATGGTTATCCCATTACGGGGATCAACAGGAGTAAAGTCAGGAGCCTCCCTATTTCAGGGGTTCAAGTATCAACGTGTCAAGAAGCAGGTGGTAAAACATATGCTAGGTAGTAAGTCATGTCAGGTGGTAACACGTCAGTTGTCAAGTATGATACAGACAGGTGTATGTCAACAGTTAATATAACAAGTATGACATCACAATACCAAACGAGAACACCGATATAAATACATAATGTTATGCAAGTCAACCCGACGATGCGGGAAAGTCCAATGAGAAAGCGAGAACACTCGCCTAAAATTCAGGAAAACACGGTGAAATCCCAAGCTCTGGAATCCAGGGAATCAACGCGTCAATGCGTTTAAAATATAAGGGAGGAGAGAGAATAGAGACGCGGGAATCGCAGACGCGGGAGACGCGCTGCGGAGATGTCACAAACGCGGGATCTGTGCTCAAGTCAGGTCGCGAGGAGAACGCGGACGCGGATGTGGGTTCTGCGTCGCGTTTAGCACGAAAAGAACACAGACGCGGGCATGGGCTCCGCGTCGTGTTGACACGAGAAGGACACAGACGCGGGCCTGGACTCCGCGTTGCGTCGATACAAGAACGCGAAGGCCGCGTTAAGGGATTGCCTAGACGCGGGGGTGAGATCCGCGTCAGCAATAAAACAGAGGAGGGAAGGTGATTTCGGGGTGGTGGTGTTTAGTATTTGTCGTTGCAATTGTCACCGGAAAGATTACCGGAATAATCGTAAACGATTACCGGAATAATCATCGGAGGCGTTGCCGACGAAGAAGAGCTCGGCCCCAATCCAAAGGAGGTGGCCGGCCCTTGAGAAGGTGATGGGGAGGTAGCCGGCGACGGCCGGAGTTGGCCGGAATCCGGTAGCTCAAGCCCAAGCCCAAGCAACCATGGGGGGTGCAAGTGTAGTTAAAAATGAAAGGTTGGAGTTTTGGAAACGAGGCTTCGGAGAGCGAAGCAATAGCTCGTCGGAAAGAGCACGACGAGGAGAGGAAGATGGCGTGGTTCGTGGTGGCCAAGGAGGTGTAGGTGGTGGTGGAATTGGTGGAGAAGTTAATGGAGGTAATGGGTTGTTTGGTGGAAAGAGAGGAAGAAGAAGGTGATATTGGTGGTTGGAGTTGGTGTTTTTGTTGTTGGAATGGTGGAGGAGATGGAGGAGAAAGAGGTGGTGGTGTTGGTGGTGAAAATGGAGGTGGAGAAGGTGGAGTAAGGGTGGCCAATAGGAGAGAGCAAGAGGCTCTTGGCTGTTGGTTTTCTTTCTCAGGAAACAAAGGAGAAGAAGAAGTAATCATGAAGAGAGAGAAGAATGTGGGTGGTTTTATAAGGAGGGGAAAACATTATAATAAGATTGCCATACTCATCATTTAATGAAACTTGCGTTTCATTGCAAAGAAGCTGCGTCCCCATACAAATGAATCCGCGTCTGGGCAAAAATTTAGCCAGACGCGGGAATTATCTCAGCGCCCAGGGAAGATGCAAAAAGCCGCGTTTAGCAAAAGGACAAAAGTCATAATGACTTGATTGGAATTGATTAGCAGTGCATTAAATGCAGCATGGAGAGGATCTCTGCATTAAATACAGAATTCTAGGTTGGTAAAACTCGCGTCTAGCGAGGAGAGAGAAAAGTGAAAAAATATCTGGGCACTATTCCGGCATCTGGGAAAACACCGAAAACTCCGGAAAAGTCCAAAAAATAAAGTAACTTGGAAAGCTTCTCAAAAATTCTCAAAAATAATAAATATTATAAAAAGATTTTTGGTGAAATCGGTTTTCAGAAATTCAATCTTATTTTCAAAATAAAAATCCTGAAGTCAACCGTCAATACCGGTCTATACCGGGTCGGCCGGACTTTTGATAAATCTGAAAAATCCCAGAAAATGCCTGAAAAGAGAAAATATAATTCTAAGAAGCAATATGAAAGCGGAATTCAGAAATTTGATTCCAACTATAAATTAAAATTCCTGGAATCAACCAGTGAGACTGGCCGACACCAAATCCAGTGTTGGAATTTCGATAAATTCAGAAAATTCTTAGAAAAAGTATTTAGATAGAAAATGTGATTTTAAGAAGTTACAGGAAAGCCGTTTCTTAAAATTCAACTCCGTTTGTAAATAAAAAATCCGGGAATCGGTCAGCGGTATCGGTCGACCCCGGTTTTGAAGAATTTCAATTTAATTCTGAAAAATTTCAGAAAATCATAGAAAATTTAAAATATTAGAAAATGATGTTTAAAACTGAAATCGGTCAAATTAGAATACCAGAAAGATTAAATCGAGTAATAACCTGAGATCGGGTCCCTGGTTCAGACTAGGGCTGAATCCGAGTCCACGAATCCGGATCCAAGACAAAACAATCATATAAACAATTCATAATACAAAATAAATACAGGAAGTAAATCAAAAAAATACGATCGAGAAATCTGAATACGCAACTAAGTACGTATTCCGGGAGCGGGGTGTTACACCAAGCCACGGGGCCACCTCTAGAATCTCACAATACTTATTTCTCATTTTCCGTTATCTTGATTCATGCTATCAACAGAACTTATGTCTTGTTATCGTATTACATGTACCATGCACTATATTTGTTCTTGAACTATGTAGTTTAAATATAATCTTGGAAATGGGGGAGACTTAACAGTTGATTAGATCTTATCGGGTGGATGTCTGGATCCATTGTTTGTCCCACTGCAAGGGACGGAGTAGTGCTGGCTACCGTCTGTTATGGCTCGTGAGCTTTCGTTTTCCCGTTATGTTATTAGCTCATTGAGCTCCCGTTTCTCGTTACTTGTTACAGCCTTAGCGGGCTGGCCCTTGTCTCAGCAGCTAGGGGTCTGTTTAAGATCGTAATCCCGGGTATGCACGGGATACACTCACCTGATAAGAGCTCCTTGACCATTGAGTTTCCAATTAACATAATAACACATTATAAACAATAGTGACATCGGGAACGCTTGTTATTTGGTCATTCTCTCGTTCGGATCATAATACCTGCATGCCATGTCCGGATGGGTTCGGCCTAAATGCGGGCTCTGGTATGAACTGCCAGTGGTGTGGGACACTGAAAGAGATTGATTAAAATATCATGCGGTACTGATTGTTATTATTGTATAAATAACATGACCTGCCTGATACATGTATATGACTGTTCAGTTGTACTTGTTACTATTTCTAATAGCTCATCCACTATCATGTCACTTGTATACCTTATTACCCTTTCTGATACTTGTTACACTACATGCAGTGATACATTATTCATGTACAGTAAGTTGTTCTTGTTATTATTTCTGATAGTTCATCGACTATCATATCATCTATATACCTTGTTTCACTTCATGATACTTGTTACACTTCATGTGGTGACACACTATTCATGTACATATATACCCCGCATTGCATGTATTTTATTGCTGTATATCATGTAGACATTATTACCGTATAATCACATCACTATAGTATGGTTATTCTGCATACTTCATATCTACATGTTCATATCATCACGTCACCATTATGCTACCATTATTATTTGATTAAGCATGAAATATAAAGTAATGAAACTTGCTACATGTTACTTATGCACACTGATGTAATTAGAAACACTTAATACTATATCATATTATACATATTGAGCATAATACACATGGTATAACTCTATTGACTGTAGTAATATAATTTCCCAAAATGACTTATTATTTGTGGTAGCACAGCTCGGACATAAAAGCTGAAATTAATGACACAACACCGGATATTATGGTAAAGAAATTATTATAACATGTTAGGTATTGATAATATTAAAAAATGACACTTGTGTATTGTTCCCGATCATTATTGTTATTATACTGTATCACTGATATTTAAACATGTATTAGATATTATTATCGTGATTATATTACTATATATATATATGTATATATTACTGCTTCCTTTATTTTATCACTTATTAGGTCGCTTTCTGACGACCCTAGGTTTGCGTGTCTAGGTTGAAGATCTGAGATATCTTAGTATCAGAAATTTCTCGGGGTACATATAGGAGACTCGTCTTATACATTATTCATAGGTATCTTTCTACTTTTGTCTTTACTTCCATCTTACCCTTGTTTCTATATCAATTATAATTATTGACCCCTTTTGCAGGATTCTTGTACTTTTTAAAAGTTGGAACTATTGAGTATATGTTGGTTGTTTCCTGTACGGAGGCTTAGCGTACGTACGTATGGGTATTTCTACCCTGTGTATGTACGTCGCCATAGCATCCCGTACCTACGGGATCGGAGCGTTACAACTTTATTTCAAAAATTCTAGTTTTCTCACTATCATCTCTATATCTATCCTTATAGGATTCTTATTTTGTGAGATCTCTAGTTTGTGATCTTTGTGATCACTAAGTGGTGTCTCCTTAAATTGATTTGTGCTACCCTCTTATGTAGAGGTGTTTTTGTTTTGTGCATTGGTTTTGTGCCTTGGCTGTGTCTTGACTTTGTGTCCACCTCTTGTGTAAAGGTCCATTAGCTTTGTTCCCTCTTGTGTATAGGATTGTTTTCTTTGTGGAGATAGTGAAAAACATTTTAGGTGAAGACGGGAACGTAGAGCAAGTAGCTCGAATCTCGAAACATATCTTTGTGTTTATATTTGCTATCTCTCAACTCAGCTCTACTTGTTTATACTTTCATTACTATTATTACTTATTCACATACTTGATATTGTGCTTATACTTGTTTTGAACCAAGAAAGATATTGAAGCACCTCAACTTTTATAAAAGATACATCTTAAGGAGAGGTTCTAGAGACATTCATTAGGAATTCAGCTTCACTCTTTGGAATTCATGTGTGTGTTAGTTTTATTATTCATAATTTTATAATTTTGTTTTTGATTAGCACTTCACTTATTCACCCCTCCCCCCCTCCCCCTCTAAGTGAACTTTCAATCCTTAGTTTTAAGAAAATAAGTATAACAATATCTGAAGTGACCATCGATGAACGTCACAAAGTACCATTTTCACCTCTTATTAAGACTCTGTTGGAGTCACATAAATCACTATGGATGAGTTCAAGGAGTACAAAGGTTCTATCAATCGAACGGAAAGGCTTCCTAACATGTTTAGGCTGAACGCAAACCTCACACTTGGAAGAAGGATAAAATTTTGGCTTAGGGGTTAGGTTTAAGTTGAACATTTCTTATCGGTACCAAAGTTCACATGACCTAATCTTCCGTGTCAGATATCATAAGATTCAATATTCAAAATAATAGAGGCTGAAATTTCATCATGTGGTTTTATTAAGTTCAACTTGAAAAATCCATCATATACACAACCTTGCCAATAAATATGTTGTTTTTGTGAGAACAATCTTATTTGATTCCATTTCAATCTTATGCAAGCAATGAACTACTGACTAGATTTCTTTGAACAGACGACACATGTATAACCTTTATGTAGAGTCAGAGTCTTTCTGGAGGTCATCTTCAGATTAACACGTCCTTTTCCAATAACCTTAGTCATCCTCGCGTCTCTTAGAGTTACACTTCCTCCACTCAATTCCTGATATGTAGGAGCGGTCAAATGAGACATGAATATTAGCTCTAGAATAAAACCACCAGCTGTCATCAGACTGAGTTGTAAGATTAATTAGAGGAGGTGAATTCACTAACCTAAAGTCAGCACTCCCTTCTATCATGTTGATCTTGGTTGCACTAGGTCCTCTAGCAGAATCATTCACAAGGACAATCATCCAGTAGAAGCATTTAGTGGCAAGATGGTTGGTCCTTCCACACACATAACAGAACTTGTCCTCTTTGGAATGGCTAGATCGATTTCTAGGTTTTCGGGATGACTAGTTAGGGGGAAATGAATTATGACTGTCCTTAAATTTTTGACCTTTTGGTTTGAAGTTCTTCTTCTAGTTTATGGAGTTCTGTGATTTCTCCTCAATCAGATTAGGTTTAGCCTTCAATTCAAGAGAGGGTTTGGAATTCTGTTTACGTTGGTCTTCAACTCTAATAGCCCGAAGAGGCTCCATAGGGATGAGACTATCTTGTTCATGATGGAGCTCCCGGGAATTTTGACGAGGAAGGAGAGAGATTGTCAATGAGATTTGACACCTTATAATCCTCAATAAAAGCATTTTCTTTGGACTGAAGGTGTCGGATGAAATCTTAAAACTCATGAAGTTGATCATTCAAAGGTTTTGAATCAATCATGAAAAACTTGTTGAAAGTAGAAGAGGTAAATCTTTCAATTCCAGCATTATCAAGCTCGTATTCGGACTTGAGAGCCTCCCAGCTCCTTGGTACTTCTAAAGTCATAGCATATGTCATAGATTTTGTCAAAAGTGCACTAAGGATGTGATGATAACAGTGATAGTCAACATCCTCCGGAGTTTTAGGTTTGGCGGAGGGAGTAAATGAAGAAGTGGGTCCTGATGAGTCAAGAGTAGGATGCGAAACGGGGTTAGGTTTGGCCCGGTTCGGTCCTGAACCCGCTGAGCCAAGGCCGGACCCATCGTCATTTAGCGGGTGGTTTGGCCCGGGCCTGTTTCCCCTTTGGGGCACTAAGTCTCGGTTCAATGACCCGTCTAGTCTGGGAAATTTGTACAAAATTTTTGGAGATTTTTAGAGATTTTTTGTGATGAAATAAAGTGGGGAAGAGAGTGTATTTATAGAGGGAAAGAGGGTGTTAAAATGTATTTTTTTTGCATTCAACACTTGATCCAATAAATTTGTTGGGGACTATTTGTAAAAAAATTACAAATACCCTTAACGGCTAAATTTTTTTCCCTTCATATAGTCGTTGGGTTTTTTTTTGCCAAAAAAAAATTGCATAATACCCCACCCTAGGACCCCAACGGCTAATATTATAATAACTGTTGGGGTGGTTTAGCCGAGCCCATAACGGACTCGAACGCGGCACGGGTTCAACCCGGGCCCTGATACGACGCGGCCCGCCCGTACTATAGGCGCGATCTGCCCACTCGGGCACGCCCCGTAGAAAGGGGCAGGCATAAGCCAGGCATAAGTCGGGTATAGGCCCAAGTCACTCGAGCCGGGCAGGGCCCGTGCCACCCCGGGCCGGGTCCCTGCAGGTTGGCGAGCCAGCCAAGCCCATTTCGCACCCAAGTCAATAGTTGGATCAGACTCAAATGGAGTTGACATATTTGAAGATGTGGGGGGGGGTGGCTGAAAGCAATCCAAGGGTAGTCAGCCAAAATCTCATTTGATTAGCCCACCATTTATAATTAATCCAATAAACTTCTCAGATTTGCCTGATTTGGAGTGATCAGGACTAAGCCATATTCCTAAGAGGGAAAGTTTTTATCTACCCGTTCTGGGTTCTATATCCATTGTGAGTTGATCCCCTAAGAACGGTTCTCACGAATTCATGTGAGAACTTTCACGTGAGCCGTTGGATCTGATAGAGATCTAGTTTTATTTGATTTGATCTATCAGATCCGACGACCCACGTGAAAGTTCTCACAAAAATCCATGAGAACCGTTCTTAGAGGATCAGCTCCCTATATAATATTTGTCAAAAGATGTGAAATACCAAGATACAGTTATAAATTGGTCATTTTTAGATTATGATATGCAAAATTTAAAGTGTAAAGATCTTGCTTATTTTTCAGTTATGAGAATGTCAATGAATAACAATAATAATAACCCTAACTAAATATGACACATACAAGTATCTTGCAATCGAGCAACAAGATCAATTATGAACAATAAAAATCTGAAATCAAGTGATTGTTATTAAATATGCAATGAAACTTTTTAATTAACAAAGCATTAGCTACACAAGCATTTACTTAGACAAATCAAATAATCATCTTCAGGTCTAAATAACAAGCAAGCAGTAGAAAGAAAATATGATGCCGTAATTTAGACAACATATGTGATAGGTTGTTGCTAATAATCCTAATAGCAACAATGGTTTGCAGAGATATGTGAAGAAATAAATCAAGGGTTCATCTTTATCAATATAGGCAAACCCTAGTGCTATGCTTTTTAAAGAACTATGTGAAGCATAAATTGTAGTCTATTACTTGAGACATCATCTCAAAAGTTAAATTATTAGATGAAGTAGTTCAAATCATTATATACTCAAGACTATCTCCATCTCTAGCCGACGTGAGACTATTTATTCGACATCCAAATTTAATGATGAGGGGCAAGCTTCATGGTGGCAGGGTCAGACTAATTAAAGCTCAACAATAGACGCGCAAGCTCTCTTACTCGAACAGAGATCAGTTGCCAAAAATAAAATGTAAGAACATAGTGAAGATGAAGAAGTTTGGACTTGTTTTTCAATGTGTTAAATTATGAAAAACTAGGCTCCTTTTATAGCCCAAAAAATGAAAAGTTGTTGAGGGATCTTCTCTCAACAAAACCCTCAAATCATGCCATGAGCATTTCTCTAGCCCACAATCACAAGAATTGTAGAGTTTTAGTTGGGGGATGGGGTCATAGGGGTCACAGTTGATTAAATCAATCATTAAAAGAGAAACTCAAGTGTTTCATAATGTTTTAAGATATACATAAAGTACACCATTTTTATTTATTTGTTACATTTATTTTTTTTTCCCTCTGGAGGGACATTGTTGCACTTATTGGTGCAATTTGCATGGTGATTTAGTTGAAGAGATAATATTCCTTATGATGGTTGCATTTTAGATGAACAAATAACTAATATTTTAAATTATTAGTCTTGTTAATTGTTATAAAATATATCATATTGTTACATAAATTTTCAGTTTTCCCCTAGTTTTGTATATATGTACTGGTTGCTTATATCAAAAGCCTAGTTCAAGCGGGATTTGAATCCCATTAGCACTATAGGATTAGTTTAGAAAAAACATCAAATAGTCAGTCATTTATAATTAAAAATAAGCTAAATATCATTTACTCTAGTCAAAATGTCAATCATGATATAAAGCATAAGGATTTATATCATAATTTAAAGTCCCTTTGGATGAATAGAAAAGGAAGTGAAAAAAAGGTTGTCATTAACTCACATTAAACGAGGGTTAATTGTTGAAAAGTGTTATTCAAATTCTCATGAGAATAGGAAAGTCAAATTTTGAGTTGGTTTAGAATTTTTAGAGTTTTTAAATTTAATTTTAGAGTCATGTTGTATTAGAATTAATTTAGAAGTTTCTGTTTTTTTAATTAAAGTAAGTATTAGACTAGAAATAGGATTTTGATTTGGAGTTGGATTTATATTATTTTATCTATAAAAAAAAGAGGCATAGTAAATATTCTGTAAAGAACAAAAACAAGAAAAATTGAGAGAAACAAAAGTAAGAGAATTTTGTAGTTGAGAAAAAATTTGAATAAATATATTTTTATTTTTTTGTTCTACAAATAAAATTTGTGTTTTTCTTCTTCAAAAACTAACAGTGGTAACAGAGCTTGGTTCGTCCGCGGCATTGTAAAGAAGAAGGCATTAAAAAGAGTAAAGAGAATGGCTAAAAGGTGGTTTCAATTTATTATTCCTTATATCACAAAAAACAACTATAAAATTGGAGTATTAAGACGAAGGAAGTTTAGATTGTAAGGACTTGGGGCAAACAAATCCCAACAATCCCTCCTCGAACAAAGAGTCTCACTGTAAGCTCATCTTCAATCCCCCTCGAATAAAGAGTCTCCATGTAAGCTCATCTTCACACCTAGACGACATATGCTCATCGAGATTACTTTCCGTTACTGTGTTTGCTCATATACGTCTTACGTGAAATACTAGATATCCTAAACTTTTTTCTCGACACACGACTAAGTTCGGGGTATGGTTCTAATACCATTTGTAAGGACTTGGAGTGTCATCCAAAAGACTAGCCTTCTAATTGGAATAGCCCAAATCATTATATACCCAAGACCATTCTCATGTCTAGCTGATGTGGGACTATTTGTTCGCACAAATCTCAACATAAATCTCTCAAAACATTTGATAGATAATGTGAAAAAAGTTTTGATCTCACAAATCATTCCATGTGAAATGGTAAAGTGCTTGAAATATTTCGTAGCATATGAAGAGAAAAAGTTAAAGACAACTCAAGAAACTAAAAAGTTTGAAGAAATGATGGAAAGAATTCAACAAGCTCAAAACTTAAAAGAGGAAATGAAAAAAGTTCAAGAAATTAAAGAGTTCAAAGAAGAGATACTAATGAAATCTAAAAAAATTATGAGAATAAGATTATGAAAAGAGAAGAAAGAGAACGGCAAGAAGAAAAAAAGGAAAAGAAGAAGAGGAAGAAGAGAGAGAAGAAAAAAAGAGAAGAATGAGAAGAATGTGAGGAAGAAGAAAAGGGAGCAAAAGAAAGACAACAAGAAAAAGAAATATCATGAAAAAGTTACAATTACAACAACAAAATAGGAAAGGTGATACCTATTTTTGACAGTAGAGAGAAAGAAACACTCACATCAAAAAAGAGATACAATTACAAAGTAAAGGCAACCCTTGAAGATGTTATGAAGATCATCAAAGTGCAAACAAAACATCAAGATATCATCAAATTAAAGACAAGATCAAAGTAAGAAGTCGACAACATCAAAACAAAAAAAAACAAGAATATAAAAGAGGAGCACCAAGTTCACAGTTAAGAAAAAAAGTCCAACAGTAGAAATAAGGATTTAGCAGAAAAGGTAAAATTACATTTGATTATTATAAAGAAGATACAAAAGTAGAAAGTTTAAAGAAAAATCTCAGTCATCTATGAAAAATCAAGAGAATTTTAATCGCTATGTAAAATTAAAGTCGACATGTGCTCATGAAGGATTTGAATTAAGAGAGGCCGTTGAAAATTGTAATTCAAATCATCATGAAAATAGGAAAGTCAAATTTTGATTTAGAAATTTTAGAGTTTCTAAAATTTAGTCTTAAAGTCATAAAAGTCCAGAAAACTTTCCTACTCTCTGTTGCGCAAAGCTAGTCGACTACTCAGACATGATTATTCGACTACTGAAAGGGTTAATTCATTAGTAAATCGACTGTTAGAGATATCAATGACAACACGTGATCCATGTGAAAGACACCCCTCATGAAATCAATCAGATCCTCAAATCTCTCCATGATTATAAGAACACATGGGACTCATGTGATTCATTCACCATGTGTTTCTCATTCTTTTTCTCAGTCAATATTTTCCTATTATTTCTCTCAGTCAATGTTTTCCTATTGTACCTCCTAAATCAATGTAAACATGTGACCAATATGTGTATATAAATACAACCAAGATCCATAGCTAATGGTATCTTATCTTCACACAAATAAGTCTTCTTCTTCTTATTCTTTATCTTGGTATCAGAGCTACTCCTGTACCATGTCGAGTATTTCCTCTTCATCTTCCCTCACCTCCATCCAAACACTTGCATCCATGGTTACTCCCAATCCAACATCACTCACTTTCTAAATGTCAAACTCGACAAGGGAAACTATCTGCTGTGGCGTTTCCAGTTCCTTCCTCTTCTCAAGCTCCACGATCTCGAAGGCCTCGTCGACGGAACCTCTCTATGTCCGGTCCGGTTCCTTCCTTCTACCAAGAAGGATGCTCAGCCCACTATTAATCCAGAATACACTCGCTGGATCAAGCTTGATCAGATGCTCTTATGTTGACTTATCTCCTCGCTCACTGAGGCTGTTCTTGCTCATGTCGTCGGCCTCACCACATCTCGTGATGTGTGGTGCTCTCTGGAGCGAATCTTTGCGTCACCCTCCAGAGCTAGAGTGCAGCAACTCAAATATCAGCTGCACACCGTCAAGATGGGCACCTCTTCTATGTCAGAGTACATCCAGTCTGTCAAATCCATCGTGGACAACCTGGCGGCAGTGGCTAATCCAGTTGCCGACTCCGACCTCGTCTCTACCTTACTCAGTGGTCTGTCTCCCGAATATGACTCGTTCGTCACCTCCGTCAACACACGAGTCGACCCTGTACTGTCAGAAGAACTCATCGGCCTCATGCTTAGCCAGGAGATTTATCGCGGGCGTGCTATCACTTCACCAGACTCCACAACCCTCATCTCCCCTTCTCTTGCGGTTCATACTGTTTCCCGCACTCCAAGCTATCATTCAGCTCCATCTTTTTTCCGTGGTCGTGGACGTGGCCGAGGCAGGGAGCGCGGTCGTGGTCATGGACGTTCCTTCTTACCGTCACATCAGTCCACCGGTGGTCGACCTCAATGCCAGATCTGCAATCGTTTTGGCCATTATGCTAACAAATGCTACAATCGTTATGATGATTCGGCTAGCCCAACTGCTCTTCTCCACTCTTATGGGAATAGTCCAGTCTATTCCAACTGGTATGTTGACTCCGGAGCCACTCATCACCTAACGGCTGACATTGCGTATTTGGCGGCTCACTCCAAATATCAAGGACCTGACAGAGTTCGCATGGGTAACGGGACAGTTTGCCTATCCGAGCTACTGGTGCTTCTTTATTGTGTTCTCTTATTTCTTCCTTTATCTTGAAAAACCTTTTACATGTTCCTGATATCACCAAAAATCTTCTGTCTGTTAGTCAATTTACTGCTGATAATAAAGTCCTTCTTGAATTTCACCCTGACTCTTATTTATTAAGGATCTCTCTACTCGGAAAACTCTTCTGCGGGGACAACTTAAGGATGGTCTGTATGTCTTCTCCCTGGGGAATCATAACTTCACCGCCTCTCCCCAGGCTCTTCTCGGTGAGCGTGCATTTTCCTCCGTCTGGCATGAGCGCCTAGGTCATCCCTCCACCAGAGTTGTCTCCAGTGTTTTATCTCAGCATCAACTTACTTTCCTCCCTGACCGTGCTGGTACCCCTCTCTGCGTCCCCTGTCAACAAGGAAAAAGTCATCGTCTTCCTTTTCATCATCTTCCACGATTGTTACTGCTCCTTTAGAGCTTATTCACTCCGATCTATGGGGTCCGTCTCCTGTGTCCGCTGTAAGTGGTCATCGCTATTATATTAGCTTTGTAGATCACTACAGTAAGTATGTTTGGCTTTATCCTTTGATAAATAAAAGTGATGCTTTCTCCATTTTTCTTGAGTTCAAAATTCATGTAGAAAAATTTTTTGGGCGTTCCATTAAAGCACTCCAAACTGATGGTGGTGGCGAGTTCATCAAATTTAAACCTTACTTGTCTTCTCAGGGTATCGCTCATCGTTTATCCTGTCCACACACTAGTGCCAAGAATGGCACCGCAAAAAGAAAGCACCGCCACCTTGTCGAGACCGGCCTTACTCTTTTGGCTCGGTCAAATGTTCCCTTTCATTACTGGCCCTATGCTTTCCAAACTGCCTCATTTCTCATCAATAGAATGCCCACCCCCATTCTCCATAATCTCTCTCCCTACCAGAAATTATTTCATAAAGTACCTGACTACCTTTCCTTACGAATTTTTGGTTGTGCTTGCTACCCTCATCTGCGTCCATACCAAACTCATAAGTTTAGTTTTCGGTCCACTCAATGTGTCTTCTTAGGTTACTCGGCTTCGCATAAAGGTTATCAATGTTTGCATGTCCCCTCTGGTCGTATTTACATCTCTCGGGATGTTGTGTTCGACGAATCTTCCTTTCCTTTCCATTCTCCTCAGCCCTCCCTCTCTCCCCCTACTCCCACGCCTTCACCACCAATCCCCATCTTCATGCCTCTGTTATCTTCCATTGTTCCAGTCCCCTCTTCTCATGCGGGCCCCACCATTGACTCTTCTCCTCCTCCACTACCACCTCCATCACATACTCTTTCTCCACCACCTCCACCAGCACCCGCCGATGAGTCCTTCTCCAAAGATTCGACAACTTGCACAGCATGACGCACAAGCTCTCTTACTCGAACAGAGATCAGTTGCCCAAAAATAAAATGTAAGAACATAGTGAAGATGAAGAAGTTTGGACTTGTTTTTCAATGTGTTAAATTATGAAAAATTAGGCTCCTTTTATAGCCCAAAAAATGAAAAGTTGTTGAGAGATCTTCTCTCAACAAAACCCTCAAATCATGCCATGAGCATTTCTCTAGCCCACAATCACAAGAATTGTAGAGTTTTAGTTGAGTGATGGGGTCATAGGGGTCATAGTTGATTAAATCAATCAATTAAAAGAGAAACTCAAGTGTTTCA
Source organism: Agave tequilana (assembly GCA_038442645.1). Lineage (NCBI taxonomy): Eukaryota > Viridiplantae > Streptophyta > Magnoliopsida > Asparagales > Asparagaceae > Agave > Agave tequilana. The sequence continues at coordinate 91,743 of JAVJIF010012105.1, read as the reverse complement.
TAATGTTTTAAGATATACATAAAGTACACCATTTTTATTTATTTGTTACATTTATTTTTTTTTCCCCTCTGGAGGGACATTGTTGCACTTATTGGTGCAGTTTGCATGGTGATTTAGTTGAAGAGATAATATTCCTTATGATGGTTGCATTTTAGATGAACAAATAACTAATATTTTAAATTATTAATCTTGTTAATTGTTATAAAATATATCATATTGTTACATAAATTTTCAGTTTTCCCCTAGTTTGTATATATGTACTGATTGCTTATATCAAAAGCCTAGTTCAAGCGGGATTTGAATCCATTAGCACTATAGGATTAGTTTAGAAAAATCATCAAATTGTCAGTCATTTATAATTAAAAATAAGCTAAATATCATTTACTCTACTCAACAATCATGATATCAAGCACAAGGATTTATATCATAATTTACAAGTCCCTTTGGATGAATAGAAAAGGAAGTGAAAAAAGGTTGTCATTAACTCACATTAAACGAGGGTTAATTGTTGAAAAGTGTTATTCAAATTCTCATGAGAATAGGAAAGTCAAATTTTGAGTTGGTTTAGAATTTTTAGAGATTTTAAATTTAATTTTAGAGTCATGTTGTATTAGAATTAATTTAGGAGTTTCTTTTTTTTTTAATTAAAGTAAGTATTAGACTAGAAATAGGATTTTGATTTGGAGTTGGATTTATATTATTTTACCTATAAAAGAAGAGGCATAGTAAGTATTCTCTAAAGAACAAAAACAAGAAAAATTGAGAGAAATAGAAGTAAGAGAATTTTGTAGTTGAAAAAAATTTGAATAAACATATTTTTGTTTCTTGGTTCTATAAATAAAATTTTGTGTTTTTCTTCTTCAAAAAATAACAGTGGTATTAGAGCCTGGTTTATCCGCGACGTGCAAAGAAGAAGGCATTAAAAAAGTAAAGAGGATGGCTAACTGTGGTTCAATTTATTGTTCCTTACGTCACAAAAAACAACTATAAAAATTGGAGTATTAAGATGAAGGAAGTTTAGATTGTAAGGACTTGGGGCCTGTTTGCCTATACACGTCTTAATGAAGCACTAGAGATGCTGAACTTTTTCCTCGACACACGACTAATTTCGGGGCATGGTTCTGATACCATTTATAAAGACTTTGGGTGTCATCCAAAAGACTAGCCTTCTAGGTGGAGTAGCCCAAATTCTTATATACCCAAGATCATCCCCATGTCTAACTGATGCGGGACTATTTGTTCGCACAAATCCTAACATGAATCTCACAAAATATTTGAGAAATTGTGGAAAAAGTTTGATCTCACAAATCATTCCATGTGAAATAGCAAAGTGCTTGAAATATTTTGCAGCATATGAAGAGAAAAAATTAAAGACAACTCAAGAAACTAAAAAGTTCGAAGAAACGATGGAAAGAATTTAACAAGCTCAAAACTTAAAAGAGGAAATAAAAAAGTTCAAGAAATTAAAGAGTTCAAAGAAGAGATACTAATGAAATCTAAAAAAATTTTGAGAGTAAGATTATGAAAAGAGAAGAAAGAGAACGACAAGAAGAAAAAAAGGAGAAGAAGGGAGGAAGAAGAAGAGAGACGAAAAAAGAGAAGAAAGAGAAGAATGTGATGAGGAAGAAGAAAAGGGAGCAAAAGAAAGACAACAAGAAAAAGAAACATCATGAAAAAGTTACAATTACAACAACAAAATAGGAAAGGTGATACCTATTTTGACAGTGGAGAAAAACAAACACTCACATCAAAAAAGAGATACAATTACAAAGAGAAGGTAACCCTTGAAGATGTTATGAAAATCATCAAAGTGCAAACAAAACAACAAGACATCATCAAATTAAAGATAAGGTACTTAAAGTAAGAAGTTGACACCATCAAGACAAAAAACAAGAATATAAAAGAAGAGCACCAAAGTCACAGTTAAGAAAAATTCGAGATAGAGTCCAACAACAGAAATAAGGATTTGGAGGAAGAAGTAAAATTACATTTGATTATTATAAAATAAAATACAAAAGTAGAAAGTTTAAAGAAAAATCTCAGTCCTCCATGAAAAATCAAGAGAATTTTAATCGCTATGTAAAATTAAAGTCGACGTGTGCTCATGAAGGATTTGAATTAAGAGAGGCCGTTGAAAATTGTAATTCAAATCATCATGAAAATAGGAAAGTCAAATTTTGATTTAGAAATTTTAGAGTTTCTAAAATTTAGTCTTAAAGTCATAAAAGTCCGGAAAACTTTCCTACTCTATGTTGCGCAAAGCTAGTCAACTACTGAGACATGATTAGTCGACTACTGAGAGGGTTAGTTGATTAGTAAGTCGACTACTGAGAGGGTTAATCGATCATTCTTCATGATTAGTCGACTAATATAAATTATGCTGTTTGTTGGCCCTTATGTGCTAAATAATCTTCTTGACCTGTAAGTATACCTGAACTGATCTCATTCTCTCTTTTGTGTTAAGACTCTCCATTATTTATTAAGATTTCAGAAGGCCAGCAAGAAATGCGCGATTGGCGCAGGACAAAAATACAAAAAAATGCTTTCCTCAGTCAGTTGCAGATGGCTGAAGATGCTGATTGTAACCTCTACTGCTTTCAGTACTATATTATATCTTTAGGCTGTGTTTGTTCCCTGAGCTTCCAAGGTCAAAAAGCACTAGCAATAAGATGAATGGCAAAAGAAACATACATAGAGAAACATTCAGCCAAGCATTTTAAGAGCACCAGTAGCAAACTAGAGATAAAAAAAAATGAAAAAGGTTTGAATTGATTAAATTTCATTCCAACAGCATACTCTCACTAAATTTGAAACAGAGGAGAATCTGAACGAACACTACAGACCGAGCCAGCCTCAATTTACAAGAGCCAGAAGTAGGTCACCAGAACAAATCACAAACTTCCCCATAAGACAACATTAAGCGAGTTTGGTTTTCACACAGTTAATTTGGTTCCATGACATATAAAAGAAATTTACGCTGGAACTGCTGTTCCACCTTTAGTCATCATCTTCTTCCTCCTCCTCAAAATCAGAATCATCCGTCCCAGGTTCCTCCTCCTCCTCTTCTTCCTCCGAACCGCTCTCAACGTACAAAACGTTAGTCCTCTTCTCCCTCTTTGGCCGGTTTCTTGCAACTGAAACAGCATTCATCTCGGCCTCCGGATCACCAGAGGATGAAGAGCCAGCTGAACCTTCACTCTCGATCACCAAACCTCCAGCCCTCCCCAAGACAGACCCGCTCTTCTTGTTGAATGGAGATTCCCTCATCTTCCTTACTTTCTTTTCAGGAGAGGCCTTCTCTGCAGGCTTCAGCACATCCGTGATAAGCTTTTGGCTCAAAAGAGCTTTCCCCTGGGCTCCTCCACCTCTCTTTCTTGTGTTTGTTGTGGTAGTGGCCGCCTTGGCGGCCTTGGCATTCGTTGGCCTTCTTCCTGCTCCAGCTTTCTTGCCCTTAGGAGGAGGAGGGACTTCTTCCGTCATCTGAAAATCTTCGTCATCACCATCTTCACTGATAGTTTGCATCTGCTCACCATCCATGTCATCATCATCATCATCATCTGATATTATCAAGGCCGACTTAGCCTTCCTTGCAGCAGCTCGTTTACTTGGTTCTTTCTTTCTTGCAACTTCTCGCACATCAGTTTCCATGGCTAAATAAATGAAGAAAAAGAGAAAATTAAGCACCTATATAACCCTAGACTAGAGGACTTCAGGAATTACTTCAGAGGAAACACATGAAAGAAATAGTTCGTTTACATGTTTGGTCTGGTGAAGAGTCCAGCTTATATGCAGCCAACCGATCTTTTAGCTCATGCAGTTCATCCTCATCATCACTTTCAACCTCAGTAGTCTGGAAATAGATGGAACACAACTCAGTATTGTTATATGAGTGCAAAGTATATGTATGAACTTAAATGGCAATGCAATGAAAAATTAATCAATTCAAACCTTCTTAGCCACAGCTTTCTTTCGACCACCTCTAGGTTTGGGTTTTTCTAGCTCAGGAACATTCCCTACAAAACAGAAACAAAACATCATCAAGCAAAAAAATATGTGAATCATCAAAATTATCAGAATTTTCTTTTTCAAGACATAAACAAAAATACCAGCATCCATTGCAGTGGACGTTGTTGAACCAGCAGCTGCATCATCAGTTGCAGTAGCTGCCAAGCCATCCCCTCCTTTTTAATGGCATTGTTTTTTCTAGGCTTTCTCGGTGCTCCTCTTTTGGAAACTGCAGCACCCGTCTTGATCTTACTTCTCATCTCCTGCCGCCTCTTGTCCAGTGTGGCATCTTTCATGTCTTGTTCCTGCATCCAGAAAAAGGATTTATAATGAAAAGTGATAAAACAGTGTTTTATGAGAAAGAGAATCTAAACATTACTGGTGCATACATCTAGCTGCTTTTCAAGAGCATCCAGATCTCTCATCCACAAGGTCCTAGGCGAGGTATTTCTCAACACCTCCAGCTCTTGTTCTTGTTGGTCCTTTTCTGCACAGAGCTGTTGAACTTTTTCCAGAGTCAGGGTTCCTATTGACATGGAGAGCAAGTACTCGTAATCGCTTGCTTTTACTGCTCCTTTAACCATTTCTGGGCTATCTTCCTCGTTTTCTTCCGCCTCTATTGTGGCTCCTGCAATAGCAGCATCAACGCCTTTTGTCTTCTTTGGGAAAGGAGTGAATCCCTTCTGATGCAGCTCAAGGAACAGCTCTGCTCTCTTCCGGTTATTGACAATTATCTCGCCATGAACAACACCAAGAATGAATCTGACTTTGTTATCCAGCTTTAAAAGGTCCAACTCCAAGTTGTCCACCAAAATTTTCTGAATAAGGTACAGAATACAGAATTTTTCATAATTCATCATGTTAAATGTCATTATTAATAAAAGATAATTTCACTACAGAAATTTAAAAAGCAACTATAAACAGCTGGCTTACCTTTCTTTTTTCATAGAATTGTAACCTCAAATGGAAAAAATCTTCAAGGACTGGAAATAAAATCCATATAAAATCAGAGAAAGGAGGCAAGCAACAGAATAAAATTTATTTTAAGTGGTACCACGCAAAAACTCACTCTGTTCTGGTGTATCATATTTTTTTATGATACCATTCGAGTCAAACAGATGCATGTTGCTAGTACTAATAGTAGTGGTAAGCTTGAATTTCTTCTCCAGTCCTTCTAGTTTTGCAGCATTCATATTCTCCTCCGAAAGAATAACCTCAAAATGCACGGTTATGTCATCATTATACGCCCTTTTTTCCTGTGAATTATTAAAGAGAAGGAAGAGATTATATTTTCTATACAGAATTTAACACCAGAATGCATGCAAAGAACAGAAGTTTACCTGGATGAACGGTTCCTTGAACTTATCAGTACCATTCACCATTTCGTCAAGAAACCTTCCGTAATCCTCAGTCCAACTGCGAATTGGCAACTCAGTGATTCTCAAAGTCATGCTATCAACCTCCTCTATGATACCGGAAATTGTGTAGGTAAGACCAGTTTCCTTTTCTGCTGACTTCTCAATTGTACCCTTGGTTGAAAAAGCAACAGGTATTTTTAACTACTATAATTATGGAAAAGCTAGCTCGCAGCAAAAAGGAACAACATTTCCTAACAAAAGGAAAAAGAAAAACAACAGGGGGGAATGTTTAACACAAATCAGACCTTGAACCCGCGGTACCATGGGTCCATTGGCAGCATTGGTTCATCATTTAGCAACCGTCTCACATTTGCAATAACATCTCTTGGATTGTAATTAGGAACATAAGAGCTCCAACCAGTGCCAATGCCTTCACTTCCATTGACAAGAACCACAGGTATTATGGGCATATACCTGAGAATAAGTGTAAATAAACTTTAAGATTATCTTAGCTTCAAGTATCATTAAAAGTTCCAGCACTGCAGTGAACTAGTATTCCTTAATTACCAGGCAGGTTCGATTGATTGACCATCTTCGTTCAAGTAGTCAAGAAGAAGGTCGTCGTCCTTGGGAAACAAGAATCGAGTTATGGGTGACAAACAGGTGTAGACGTACCTTGCACTAGCAGCATCTTTGCCTCCCTGAGGTGCAAAGATATGTTATGTATGCCCACTGCAAAATTGTATGCATGTGGCAAAATATAGGCTTCAGATTATCTTACTTTATTTCTGGTACCAAACTGGCCATTTGGTTGAAGAAGATTAATATTGTTACTCCCCACAAAATCTTGGGCCATTCCAATTATCGTACTGGCAAGACTTTGTTCACCATGATGGTAAGCTGAATGCTCAGAAACATAACCAGAGAATTGAGCCACCTGAAATGCAAATAAAGATCAAGCAAAGAAAACATAGAATTATAGTCACATAAAACAAGAATGCTCAGAAATCTGACACAAACCTTAGCTTCCTTGACAAAGTTACGCTTGAATGCACAGAACAGTATCTTTCTTTGGCCTGGTTTCAGCCCATCTACCACAGATGGTATGGACCGCTGCAAATCTGCCCTGGAAAACAGTATCAGCTCCTTGTTGACAAAATCACTGTATTTGATTTCCTTTTCCTTGTGATCAAGATAAGTACCATGCTGCAAGGATTCAAAATTGTTCTTTCTAAGCAAAAAAGAAATATATGCCGTGTATAACAACAGAAATGCTTCATGTACCCCTATATCTCTACCCCCAAACTTTCCGCACATGGTTCCAAATGCAGTTTTTTAAGAGGGTGTTTGTCGTCACACACTTGCCACTTATTTGTTACCTCAAAGATCGTGTGGGGAAGGTTTAGGGTGAAGGTTAGGGATACATACAGCACTGATCTAATAATTGCAAGAAGCACCAGCCAGTTACCACAAACTGACGCAGCCAATTTTTCCTAGCATCAATCTTTTTCTTGCTGAATGCAAGTTCAATGGCTTCTCCATCGTGTTCGTCAGCCCAAACAAAGCTTTTCTTGTGTCTGTTAATTTCACGGAAATATTCTTTTCCTTCTGCGGATGTGCTTGTTCCCAGCCCCTGGTAGAAGCATTACAAGGACAAGTAGTAAGCTTCCAGCATAAGTACTGCATATAATATGAGACAATGTGCAGTTAGAAATGCTTGTACTTCGAACAGCATACCTTATAGTACTTTATAGTCCAGCCACTGGCATTTCCGCTGACACTTTCCTTCCATGCTTCATACTCGGGCATGGTGTAGAAGGATAATTTTGTCCCATTTTTATGACTTGCCTACAGAATTTCCAAGTTAAATTACCTCATCAAATAATCTCCAACTAGATTATCAGCAGAAGATTCCACCACATGCCTACCTTCACAATTGGGGTGATGAATTCCACCATGAACCCCTTGATTTTAAGTAGCGATGGCCAGAATGAATGAATAAAATTGATCAGAAGCCCCTTAATGTGGGAGCCATCATGATCCTGTGCCAGAAAAATAAGTTGTAAGCAAACCGGCCAAAGTTTTCATATTTCCAAGTGAATAGAGACAATCAAAGTTTTCATTTTACTAAACTTTGTAAGCCAAACCTGATCAGTCATAATCATGAGATGACCATATCTTAAGCCCTTAACAGAATCATACTCCTTTCCGTGTTGCAAACCAAGGATTTGCTTTATGTTCTGTATTTCAGCATTTTTCTTTATTTGGTCGACGGTTGCTTCTCGGACATTCAGCAGTTTTCCTCTCAGTGGGAACACACCATAATGGTCCCTGCCTACTTCTGAGACACCAGCCACCTATATAGGAAGGTAAAAAGAATAGACTCATCAACAAACCATAATAACAAACGAACATATAGTTCAACTAAAAGCACTCACCGCAAGAGCCTTAGCTGAATCTCCTTCCGTCAGGATTAATGTGCATTTCTCGGAATTTTTTCCACCGGCTTCATTGGCGTCATCAAGTTTAGGAATGCCACTAATATTTTGCTTCTTTGCCCCATCCGTTTTCTTCAATTCCTTGTTCTGCTTGAAATCAGCCCATGAGAGAAGGGTGCTCACAATTCCTGATTTATCCACTGCAATAAACACAGTATTCACCTTATGGCTTCAAACATTTAATTGAGAATGATAAAAGATGCGAGCATAACTAATACCAACCCTTCTTAAGAAAATCTTGTGAGAGCTCGCACTTGGATCCAAAGCTTCCTTGACGAGTAGTCAGGGTCTCTTTCGTTTGTGAATCAAATGCAGGGTTGTCAATGAGTGCATTGACAAACACCCACAAATAGTTTTTAACGTTGTGGGCTTTGATGTTTGCATTTTTGTTCTTTTTGTTCACAACTGCCATGACATGATTAGCGATTTGATTAGTAACATACTCCACATGGGTTCCACCTTTTATCGTGTTGATCCCATTGACGAAGCTGACCTGTTGAAACGAGTGAATTAAATTTTATAATTTTACACAGGGGGAAGGAAGAAAAGCTGCACACAATCACAAGAGGATTTTCACATATACCTGCTGGAATTGCCCTTCACTTAAACTGACACAAACTTCCCATCTATTATTACTAGCTTTCTCCATGATCCTGGTTAACATAAATAAAAAAAATTACTGGTGCTAATTTACAAAAGAGGAGGGGAAAATATTGTATGTAATGCGAAAGGTCAGATGGTCTTCAAACCTGGGAAGCTGCACTTCTCTGGTTTTATTGGCAGATTTCAAGTATAAATCCACGTAGTCTGCGAATGTCTTCACAGGCACTCGTGCTCCATTTAATTCCACCTTGACGCCTTTGCCTAGAGTTCCAGCTAGGTCAACGACTCTCTTCTTCATAAGAGCGACCACGTCATCTTCCAAATGAGTCATGTTAAACTTGGCCAAATCTGGCTTGAATGAGACCTTCGTCCAGTTATCTCCCTCCTTGCACTTGGTGATGGAGGGCTCAGACTTCTTACCCATGTTTTGCAAGAAAACCTGCATAATCACAATTTAAACAGGTTTTTGAGTCTTCCCTCAAAAAAAGAAAACACAGGTTCAAGTCTAAAAGTTCTCTAAGAAAAAAGGGTCACAGATTATTATTTTTCCCCTTAAGGACAACACAGAATATCATTTTCCTATAAGTGCATAAATCACACATGATCGTGTTAGCTGGACAATGATCCAATGAATTGTTACAACTAACATGCTATGGAGACCAGTACAGTCTGAAGACAAATTACCAAGCTTGTAACAAGTCAACTTAGAAGACAGGGATCCTAACAAGCAAAAAACAACAAAGATATTTACAAGAGTGCACAATTACCACAAGTAAGAACACACAGAATATCATTTTCATATAAGTGCATAAATAAAACATAATCATGTTAGCTGGACTATGATCCAATGAATTGTTATAATAGCTAATATGCTATGAAAACCAGTACAGTCTGACGACAATTTACCAGAGTTTGTACACAAGTCAACTTAGAAGACAAGGATCCTAACAAGCAAAAATATTCACCGAAACAATGAAAGTTGAAACTCTCCTATGAAAAGGATTTCAACCAACATGTCTAAATTCTAACCGGCTAGGCAACAACTTTAGGTGCCACAAGAGTCAAATATTCATCATTTCAACAGACAAAAATGCTAAAGATTGCAGTTAACAAAACAAAAACATCTGACCAACAACACACTGAAATTTAAAAAAATCAGTTGGCCAAATTTAAAGATCAATTAAAATACAAAAAGCAACAACCAAAATTGCATGCATACACAAATACGGTTCCTAAAAGGAATAAAAATAGTAAGGACAATTTTGGAATTAAGCTTTTATTTTAAAAATAATTTTAAAAAAAGAACTCCCCAAAAAATATTTAGTAAAACTGATTTCTGACATGCCACGTCAGCCCAACAGGACACTTCAATGCCAGCATGGCTTGTGTAGCTATTTTGAAAAATTCCGAGGCTGACAACCCCGGAGAAAAAAAAATATTTTTTTGATTTTTCAACAAACTCTTGGTTGGCAACCACAGAGTTCAAATCCCAAACAAGCTTGTGATTATTGCCAAGATCGAAGTTTCCTTAGGCCCAAAAAAATAAAGCTTATGAGAACTCGGAATTTGACAAGCCCCGAATTCTCTTGGACAAAAAAGATATCACACCAAAATTCCCTTGGACCAAAAAAAATTTACAAGCTTGGAGAATTCCGGCCATGTCAAGACTAGAGTTCCCTTAGACAAAAAAATAATAATAATTACAAGCTTGTAAACAATCACAAGCTTGTTCTTATTTGCTGGTCTTTGAACTAGGGATGGCCAGCGGGGCGGGTCGACCCGTTTCGACCCGCCCCGCCCCGTCCTGTGCGACCCGTTTGAGTCGCACAGGGCGGGTTGCGGGTCGACCCGGACCCGCCCCGTTTAGGGGCGGGTCAACCCGAGTTGACCCGTCCCGTTTAAACGGGACGGGTCAGATTCGTCCCGTGACGAATCACGGGACGAATCGGGTCGGGGAAAATTTTCCCCGACCCCTCTTCTTTTTTTTTTTTAAGTCCTATATTATTATATATGTGAGACGGGAAAATTAGTTTCGGACCCCTATTTTATTTTTTTATTTTTTTAAACCCTCAAAAGTTAAAAAATTACCTATCATGAAAATTTTGAAAATTTTAAAAATAAAATAATAATAAAAGGCGAGACGGGTCTAACCCGTCTCAGCGAATCCGGGTAACGAATCGGGTCAGAGACCCGATTCGTTACCCCGATTCTTGATTCGTCTCGTTTGGATTCGTGACGAGACGGGTCCAACCCGTCTCGTCATGGATTCGTTGGCCAGACGGACGAATCAACCCGATTCGTCCGGTTGGCCACCCCTACTTTGAACTCCATAGTTGCCAACCCCAGAGTTTATTGAAAAAACAAAAAAATAATTTTTTTTCCTCTGAAATTATCAACCCTGGAGTTTTTCAAAACAGAGAGACACGCTACGCTGGAGTTGGAGTCGACCGTTGGGCTGACATGGCGCCTTGTCAGTTTTGCTAATTATTTTTGGGGAGTCTTTTTTTAAATTATTTTTAAAATAAGATTATTTCAAATAATTGTTCAAATATTAATGGTGACTAGAACCCTAATCACAAATCATAAAAATCACAAATCTCAATTGAGGGACATAAAGAATTCAGACAAGAATTATAACAATCTCACCACCAATTCTAAATCTGACATTTAAAAATCCTGAAAACCCCCGATCTACCGAAACCCCCAATCTCAAAGTCCTATATGTACATCACCAACCAAATTCTCAGTAAAAGACCCCCAATATTTTCTTTCCTCTGAGATTATCAACTACGGAGTTTTTCAAAACAGAGAGACACGCCACGCTGGCGTTGGAGTCGACCGTTGGGCTGACATGGCGCCTACATTGTGTGTCAAATGTCGGTTTTGCTAATTATTTTTGGGGAGTCTTTTTTAAATTATTTTTTAAAATAAGATTATTTCAAATAATTGTTCAAATATTAATGGTGACTAGAACCCTAATCACAAATCATAAAAATCCCAAATCTCAACTAAGGGACATAAAGAATTCAGACAAGAATTATAACAATCTCACCACCAATCCTAAATCTGACACTTAAAAATCCTGAAAACCGCCGATCTACCAAAACCCCAATCTCGAAGTCCTATATGTACATCACCAACCAAATTCCCAGTAAAAGACCCCAATATCCCCATGCCCAATCATTTCCAAGCATGGTTAGGGAAATCAAGGATCCCCTAGAATCAATAAAGATTCACAGAAAAAAAACCCCAATTTCACATCAAGAACACTAATCGGACCAAGAAATTACTTGCTCACACTACTTCTTCCTCTACAAAAAAAACTCTTCTGACAATACAAAGAAACCCTAATTCCAGAGAACGATCAACAAATGAAGAACCCTAATTCTGAATAAAAAATCCCCAAAATCCAATCTTTCCTAGAAATGATCCAAGAAACCAAGAACCACCAATCAGATCAAGAATCAACTAAGATTTACAAGCAGAAGCCCAGTTCCGACCAAGAAATCAAGTTACTCAAATTCAAAATTCAAGAACCCCGGCGAGAAATTACCTGCTTGTACTTCTTCTGCCGCTTGCCGTCTGCGGTCTGGATCACGAACTCCGTCGAGAAGATGTTGGTGAGCTTCGCCCCGTAGCCGTTCCTCCCTCCCGTCGTCTTCTTCACGTTATCGTCGTAGTTACTGCTCGTGAGCAGATGGCCAAAGATCAGCTCGGGAACATAGACCCCTTCCTCCTGGTGGATCTCGACGGGGACCCCGTCGCCGTTGTTGTAGACGCTGATGAGGTTCTGCTCGGCGTCGATCTCAACCTTGACGCAGTCCATGGAGGGGTCCCGCTGCTTATTGTCGGCGGCGTTAACGAGGATCTCGTCGAAGATCTTGTAGAGGCCGGGGACGTAGGTGACGGGCCTGTAGACCATCTCGCCGCCCTCGAAGACCCAGAGGGACTGGGTGTGCTTCTCGACGCTGCCGATGTAGGTGTCGGGCCGCAGCAGGATGTGCTCCAGCTGCGACTTCTTCTGGTACACCTGCTCGATCGTCTTCTTGCCGCCGGGGGCGGCGGCGGCGGCGGCGGCGTTGTGGGCGGTGCTCGATTGGAGGGGGAGCTTGGTGGCCATGGCGGCGGGATGGGAGAAGAGACACTGAGAATGTGTCGGTGAGAGAGAAAAGGGCTTGCAAGCAAGGGAATTATAAAAGGGGGAATTGAGAAAGAGAGAGAGGGCAACGGTCAGTGGATTTTGAAATTTGAAAATTGAAAATTAGGGTTTTGAGGCGCTATTTCAAAATGGACGGCTGTGATTGGTGATTTTGAAAGGATGAAGATTGAAGAGGAGGCAATGGGGGTAAAATGGTAAAAAGGTGGATGTCAGGATAATGGGCCTGGTGTGGGGAGCGTAATAAAATATTGCAATAAAGTAAAGAAAGACAGAATATTCGTTTGGATCGGACGGTCGAGATGGATCGGTTTTGGGGCTTTTGAATTTGGGCCTGATTCGAGTCTGAAATGTTTGGGGAACCTGAATCACGTGAGGGAAATTTGAAATTTGTGCTTGTTTCAGGTTAGCTCATCTGTGTCAAGTTTGAATCTGTAATAAATGCAAATTTGATGAGTTCAAGTGTGACACGAAAATAAAATAGCTATCAAATTTGATGACCAACAATTAGATTATTTACGTGTGTGAGTAGGAGTGCCATTGGATAAAATACTGATCGGATACTGTTTTATCATATTTGTATCTGCATCAACCTTCAGATTACGGATACGGATACGGATATAGATATTAGCGGTGTGAAAAAATGATATTTGTATCCTCCAAAATCAGATATCGGATATGGATCGGATAATAGCGGATCGGGTATTAGTAGATCGGATTCGGATACTAATCGAATATGTAAAAATGGATACGGTTAAAGATAAACTAAACGATATGCTTATATTACTTTTCATCTCATCTACAACAATATTAAATGTGATACATATTATGATAGTATTGTGTACATATCAATACTTCCACATATGTATTGTCAATCGATTTCTATAGAAATAGATTACATGACCTCCGGTGCTAAATGTCGATTCGGATGCCACGGTTAATGTCAAAATACTCAAAATATCTCGTGCTACTCTTACAAGAATCGAATACTTTCTACTATTACTTTTTCACCTACTCAACATATCAAAATATAATGTCTTATTCCATTGGAGAATAGTCTCTTTCATTCGGATATCATTATCAAGCACCCAACATTCGGATATCGGATCGGATACGAATATAATATTGTTTTTATCATATGTGCAGGGGCGGAGCCAGAAAAAATTTTTAGGGTGGGCTGCAATTTTTTATAACATATGCTTATGAATTATATTAATTTGTCAAAAGAATAAAACAATATTCTCCACTAAATCAGGAACAGAATCAGAAATAAATTTGTTAAAAGAAAATTAAAATAGAAGGAGATTTAAAACAATAATTGAAAAAGAATCAAAAAATAAATAAAATTTTAAGGAAATATATGAAAAAAATGGGCCGGGCTATAGCCCGGCCCAGTCAACTAATGGGTCCGCCCATGCATATATGTATCAGCGTCAACTTTTGGATACGGATACGAATATTGACGGATGTGAAAAAATGATATCCGTATCCGGATTGGATGCGGATTCGGATGCGAATATCCGTGGATAATTCGCATCCGGAGGCACCCCTATGTGTGAGAGAAAATCTAATATTGTGAATTTATCGGACAAGTCACCTGAATTCTACTACAGCCACCTACTTTCCTTCATAATTAAGATAAAAATTCACCTTCTTATTTTTATTCGTTATAGTCTCATCCACGTCAACATAAATTGATTCCTCCCAACCACCACTTCTTTATTTATTTTCATTTCCCTTTTACCTTTCCCTGTCGCCCCTGACGTTGCTCTCCCCTCAACCTTGACCCTAGTGTAGAGTAATTCGCGGATAGACATGTGTGGTCAGGTTATCATTGAATTGGAAGAAGGGCGAGGAGCCCTCCTCCTGGGGGTCTCAGGGGTCCGCCCCCCAAACTAAATTTTTTTGAGATCGACCTTTTACAGATCTTATTTGTTCGTACTCGCGATGAGTTTTTGTTTGTGTTTGTGATCGATGTGTTTTTTAGATCTGAAAAGCATTGGACATCATTTGATGTTGTTGAACGGGAGTTTACTGATGATGGCAATGCTAAAATGAGGATTGCGACTATGATCGCGATCCTTTATAAGAATATTGTGACTATGATCGCAATCTTTATATTAATTGAAAATTAAGGCATTTTGCGAAGAATGCGATCATTGTCACGATCTCAATATAAGCTGGAATTTGTGTTTTTTTAGGATTGTGATCATAGTCGCAATCCTAATAAAGATTTAAAAACAAGTCACTTTTGTAAGAACTGTGATCATGCTCGCAGTCCTGATAAGAGAACTGCGATCATGATCGCACTCCTAACAAAAATGCTATGCGATCATGATCACAGTCCTAATGAAGATGTAAAACCCTAAATTTTCAAAACCAGCTGCAGTCTGGGTGAAAACTTTAGAGTCGCTATGGTGTGATACATAACTCAGACAAATGAATATAAAGCAGGAAATAACTCAAAAGAGTAGAAACTCAACATGGGAAAGAAGACATTTATATATAAAGAGTCTCACCAAAAGGAAACCCAAACCAAGTCTGAAATAACAACTCAAACACTCTCAGCCTCAATGTAAAGTATCACAAAAACCGATACATGATATACAAAAGAAGAGACTTCTACAAAAAGAGCACTCTATCTACCTATCGGATGTCACAACGACTACTCTGAGTCTCCGTCACTCAATGCCCCTCTGAACAAGCTATGAACCTCCTAAAATGTTATAATCCACGGAAGTTAGAACACTAACATGTATACCTCAAATGAGTACTTTCCGGCCATAATCCTGAGGCTGACTCAGTAGTAGCTTGAGGAGGCTACTAAATGAGGTCCACTTAAATATAAAGGAAGGTATAACATGAAAGGAAGCAGGATAAACATTAGCATGGTATTGCAATAAAAAATAGCATGGACAGGCATGGCATGGTACTTAATGCCCGACCAAAACATGCATGATAACACAATGCACAATCTCAACAAATAACCAATTATCGTTCTTATTACAGTCATTCGCATCCCCCTCATCTACGAACTGCCTTATTCGCATCTCTCTTATCTACGAATTGCATCATTCGCATCCCCCTCATCTACGAATAGTATTGTTCGCATCCCCTCATATACTAACATCATCAATATGAAAACATCACTTTCATATAACCAATCATCTCATGAGTTTAAACTTCATATCACATCAAGCATAAATTCAATCTCAAATCAATCACAACCAACATACATCTCATGTTTTCAAAAATATAAAATTTACTCATTATTTTCAAGATCTCATAAATATCGTATTTTTATAAATCTAACAAGTTCATCATTCATATATAATCAAGCAATCATACTCATGATTAACATATATTAATATCAAATAAAGCTAAGCATGTTATCATTTGTAAAGTTTGATCTCTATTTAATCTCTTCTCTAGATCTTATAAAAATAGCATCTTTATCGATCTAAACCATTCTATATTAACATGGAAGTTCACTACCAAACAAGAGATACACACATATTAATCCTACCCAAAACTAAGCATAGGTACCAACCAAATTATGGATTGACTCTTGCTGAAAACCTAAACATCAAGGTCATGATAAGAAAGTAAGTAAGAAAGGAAATTTTGCCTTAACTAAGGAAGAAGAAGGTCTAGAGGTAGGGGTGCTGATAGAGAACTCCTCCTAGATGGTCTTCTCACTAAAGAAAGTAAACTCAAGTTTCTTCTTCACCTCTTACTCTAAGTCTTTCTCTTTCTCAAACTCTCTCTATAATCCTCTCGCTATTTCTAGGGTTATAAAGGAGCACTGGAGGGGAAAGAGGCCGGAGATAGAAAGGGAAATGATCCAGAGAAAATTGTCCCAAAGCATATATATAAGGTAGAAGGATTAGAGTTGAGGTTCAATCAGAGCACAGCTCTGCCGTTGAAATTAGTCAACTAATGAGATGATTACTCGACTGATAATAGTTAAGTCATTTCAATTAGTTAACTAGGAGATAAAGTTAGTTGACTAGTCTGTATTACTTGACATCTATTAGTCGACTAGAAAGTACTAGTCGACTGGTCTGAAACTACTCAGTTATTGTCAAAAGCCATTAGTCGACTGGTCCCATGTACTTGTCGACTAGGCTGGGTCCAGACACAAAGTACACATCCTCTGGTCTTCTCACTAGTCGACACCCTGATAATTAGTTGACTGGTCAATACACTCAATCACTTAGCAATATGTATATACTCTTATAGACACATCACTCCATCAAAACTCTCAACAACACGTGTGTGTGTGTGTGCACATGCATACATATACACTCATCCAATCATCAAATCTCTTGTCCAATCATATACATATACTTCCATATGTATATTCATATATCCAAACACAAATTAAATGCAAAATAAAATTAAATATTTTTAGGGTGTTACAAAGAGGACCGCGATCAAGATCGCAGTCCTATAAAGACTCAGAAACATAATAGTTTTGTGAGGACTGCGACCTTGTGAGGACTGCGATCATGGTCGTAGTTATAATAAAGACTCAGAAATAGGGCATTTTTGTGAGGTCTGTAATCATGGTCGCAGTCCTCTATTTACCAGCAATTCGCATATTTTAAACAGTCTGCTTTTTTCGAAGCGACAATGCGTGACATTTGAGTCTTTCGCCGCTGAGAAGCACTTCTGCACTTGACACGTGAGCACACATGATTGGTTTAAAAAAGGAGATTGTTGTAGCAAATTAAGTTATGAAGTTGAATTTTTCCTAATTATGATTTGACATAGAGAGCTATAGAAAAATCCATCATTCTATAATACTCATACCGATATAGTCCTCCCCGACTCGAGATATATTGACTAAAATGCTATATGGTGATGTAGAATTGAACTATATGTTGGGGTTACAAAGGCCCACAAATTTATATAGATCACATTGAAACCATATTGCCTCGGTAAGATCAACCCTACTTGAGCAAACCTCCAAAGTAATTTAAATATATTAGAGAAATTTGCCTTTAATCTTGCTTATATAGTTTCCTATTTCAAAAGTTTCTGATCTTTTTTCGCTTATGAAAAAGCCCCTTGACTAAGTTTGGCGTGTGATTAGAATTTTGTCCCCACAAAAAATTAATATGATGTACTTGTTGACATATTAAAAAAGATAAACTCGTATATAGTTTTTCAACTGGTCAGAATGATGCCTAACTTGTCGACATCTACATAAGACAAGTCGCGAACAAGTTAATGACCAACTCAACACATCCCGAGAGACAGAGCAGAAACTCAGGCCCCGCTGATCCAGTGAAGCAGACAGCATGCCAAATACTGCTTTTTGAGGCTGAGTTAGCCCAATACTCAGCCTCGCGCGAGCCCAAGGTGCTAGCCTCACTCCAGAGGCTAAATTATTTAGCTTCGCCTTGAAGCCCTTCAAAGCTCAGTAACGAGCCAAGTGCGAGCCTCGCTTAAAGCTCAACATAGCCGCACAGGTCTATTTTCCTAGCTTCGCCGAATCTGTGACAGCTTTGATTAAGAGCTTTTAGCCCCACGTGCGGAGTTAAACCTAGCATCGCACGAGGCTACATCCAGCCTCGCACCAGACTTTCTACGCCTCTACGAGAGGGCTGGTCAGGTCAAACCTTTGACCTATTATTTAATGGGCTAACCCCACTACGGTAGTGAGGTTAATGCCACTTTAAGTGGGCGGTTACACTCGCCTACTTCACCTCACGTTCAGTAGAACAGTCAGGTCAATAGGCCATTTTTAGGCTCACGCGAGCCTAAAAAATGGCTCACGTGAGCCTATCTAGCCTCACATACGGCTCACATTTAGCCTAGCGCGAGCGTTATAGCCTTTCGCGAAGCTCAAAACAGTCTTCGACGCGAGACTAGCAGATTGTTGTCATTTGTGGCGGAATCCTAGGGGTGGTTACACCCCTCCAAAGCCTATAAATAGCTCATTTGAGTATGAACTAGGGGTAGAGAAGCAGGGAAGGATAAAAAGAGAGGCAATCAAGGCAAAGTAGAAGAGACAGAAGAGGAAAAACAGAGAGAGCATCGGGCACGAAGCATCAAAGCTAAAGGCATCGAGGGAGCAAGCAAGACTAACTTTTTCTTGTTTCTCAGAAGCTCCAGGGAATTATTTTCGCAAGTTTAGGGTGATAACACCCTAAGGCCTTACTCTCTTTCAAGGAATCTCTGGAATCAGGCGAGAAGGAATTCTCAGGCAATAACTTTCGAAAATCGATCGCTCGCATCGTTAACGGGACAAAATGATCGCGCACTGATCAGACTCCCACCGGTACACTTCCCCAGAAATCTTAGAGGAGATCTACTTGTAATTTTTCTTTTAATTACTTGTAATTTCGCTCCTCAATTCTTTTTGTAAGTTTTCTTTTTATTGAATTTTCAATGGAAAATAGTATTATGTATTTTTCTAATAACATTATTACCCTTCTTTGAGCTGGCGATGAACGACGTGACTAGCGCAGCGCGCGTGACACGCATTTAATGCGCGTCACACGTTGCTCACGTGCTGCTCATTAGCGGCTCTCAATTTGTCCACCCATCTCCATTATTTGTCCACCCTTCTCGTTCTAACTCAGCAGATGAGCATTGATACAAGAAATTTTGAGAAAAAGCTTATGTTGCAAGAGCATTTAATAGTCTGTAGCACATTGTAAGCTGGTCTTGTGTTGAGTGGACAAATTCATCATTTTTCGTAATATTTTTTCATAGTGAGAAAAATTGTTGCTAATGCAGTGAGTATGGAAAATATGCAAGCTCAAAAACAGTCTACAAGTTCTACTTGAAATCATATTGCTCCGATGAGAACAATCCAATTTGAGAATACCTCTAAACTAATCTAAAATTATTATTCATTTTTCTTTTTTCCTTTTCAACATGGGG
The DNA here is from genome assembly GCA_038442645.1 of Agave tequilana. NCBI lineage: Eukaryota > Viridiplantae > Streptophyta > Magnoliopsida > Asparagales > Asparagaceae > Agave > Agave tequilana. The sequence continues at coordinate 72,226 of JAVJIF010012105.1, read as the reverse complement.
CTAAATCTCAACCCGATGTGTTTGCTCGACCAAACCCCATGGACCAAAAAAAAATCTCCACAATACAACTCAGCAAAATTTTCATATCTTTCTATTACATGTTGCGAGCTTTTCAAATTTATGTCTTTATTTGTTAGGCATTGTTTGCTAATAAGAGTTAGTAAGAGTTAGATTTTTTAGTTGATGATTAGACGACCGGAGAAGGAACCGACGTCATCCATGTTGCACAATGAGTTTTCTTATAAGTTGAAGAACTAAGCAAACATGTCGTATCTGGTTCTGAGCCCATATAAACTAGTTACGGTGCAAGCATAGTTATCAATTCAGGACATGAAAGCAGGATACGAGACGTGACACGGGTACGGAATACATATAGTCGAAAAAATATGGACGCGCGCGCGTGCATATGTCTTTAGTTTCATATAAGTCAAAATAGTGAAATCTTCAAATTAATTTAGAAATTTTTATAAAAATTATAAGAATTAAGTATTTTAATAAATAAACATCTATTTAACTTGAAAAATATTAAAAAATTCAATGTCACGCTTATTTAAATACAATTTTTTATAATATTATACACGTACAAATGTACATATACTCTCAATACATGTTCCCCAATCAATAAAGTTTTACAAAATGCTTACATTTTCATATTAATGCAAGGAACTTTTTTCACAAATTTTTTTATATATAAATTCTTATTAAAAAAATATATTACTTTCATTAATTTTAACTAGTTTCTAAGTTTTTTTTTATTTAAATTCTCCTAAAAGAAATATTATCATATGAGTTCTCGAATAAGTACCATGAAAGTGTCAAAAATAAGTACCATGAAAGTGTCAGAAAAATGTCCTTACAATATAAGCACGGTGTTGAAAAAGTGTCGGAATATTTCTCAATTTTTTCAAGCATAATCCGTTTCAGAAACGAGTATCCCCGAATATGAGTATCCCACCTATACCTATGTAAAGTCCTATGCTCCTCTCTTGAATTCCAAACTAACGTGCAGCTAAACTAGTAAGTGGAGTATCACCAAGAAGAAGGGGAAAAAACAATAACTGCACTTAATTTGGATTAGAAATCAAAGTTAATTTTGACATCAAAAATTTAATACGGGGATCACTCGTCTTGTGTTGTAAATTGTCTGAGGTCAGTTTAATACTAAGAAAACTGACAGTGGGCCTCACAAGGTCAAATTTTTTTTAGAAAAATTTGGTTGTGTCTCATGCTATCAGATTTATAATAACAATAAATTTGAGAAAACGGTGAAGTTTTACCGACGTCGCGTTACTTTTCTCATTTTCAATTTTTTTTCAAATAAATAGCTTTTGTTAAAACTGATTAAACTGATAGTGACCTCACAAAAATCCTACTTTTTCAGCAAGTCTGTACAATCCAAAGAGTCCCTAACTTTAATATTTGTTAAAAATCCCTTCTTAAATCGCTCTACGTTTTGCGCCCGCAGGCTTCAAGGATCCAATTGGCTCCTAGAGATTCAGTGGGGCCCGCCCTAAAAAAACCGCGAATGAAGAATTCATTGGCCTCATTCGGCTCTAAAATCTCACTACTAAGAGACCGATCCATTTCGCCTCAAATCCGCTGTCAAGTCTCAAACACCACACTCTACCAAACCCAACCAAAACGAGCCACGTACACGAGCTTTGATTGGCGGTATTTATACCATCACTTTTCAAGTTGATCATTTCCTCTACATTTCTTCCCGAGACACGGAAGCACCCAAAACCGTTTGCGTGGAAACCAACTGCCCCCGCGAAAGACCATTCTACCCCCCACGGCCGTCCTTCATGGGCTCTGTGCCCGATCCACCGCCGAAAATTGCTCTGCACGGCCCATCGCCCGATCTCGACCGTCCGTTCCGTGGATTGGCACCCAAGTCTCGAGACCACGCGACATGCAATGGGTTATGCCCTCAAGGGCATTATTGTCATTGCGGAGGCTCAACGAATACTATCAGCGCCGCGCCTCCGACACGTGTGGCGGTTCGCTCTGCCTCCGGTATTTATACCCCTCTCACTTTCTTTCTCCGCAAAATTCCTGCAGCCCAAGAAAGCGAGAGAGAGGAAATCAAGCAAAAAAAAAGTTCGAGATCGTCAATTTGAGGTACTTGATCTTTGTCTCTCTTTCCTATTTGAATTTTTTTGTCTGAATTGTGATTCTGTATGATTCGATGTGGGTGATTTCTTGATTGGTTTGTCGACAATGCCTCTGAAATTTGTCGTGAATGATAATTTAGTTAATTTTTTTTTCTTTTATTGATTTAGTGCTCTGCCATTAGAACCCAATTCGGAAATTTTGGATACATGCTTGATTTTTATTAAACGTGAGCTCTTAAGACTTTGTGGGTAGCTGTAGTTTTGCCGTCATGAAAATTAGAGGTCAATATGTCTCAAATAAGTCAATTAGATTCCATGGAAATTTAGTGTTATTAGGAAATGATTTATATTGGAAAGTATAATTGCATGTTCGATGTTCAAAATTTCTGTAATTCAAAGTTTCATGAATGCAAGCTGAACTCTTGAAATCAGGACACGTTTGATTTGAGCTCATAAGCCTTTATGGACATTTGAACTGTACTTGCTCTCAAATTAGATTTCCATCTTTGTCAATGAAAAAATAAATAAGGCACTTGTTTTTTCTTGATCTCAGAAAAAGATAGATTCTATGCAAATTTTGTATTACCTAGTTCCCCATAAAATTAAAAAAAAAAAAAAATGATAGTATTCGAACCATAAATTTTCATCTGCTTGAGTGAATGGGATATTCAAATGTTGGGTCACTTTTTAATAGTATCCTTTTCAGTCATCTGTTCATGCAGTACTTGACATGTATATCTTTTTTTTTTTTTCTTTTTCTTAGAAATTAAGTTTTATAAATTAGAAGAAGTTAAAATGGCTGAGAGATCCTGGATTGAGGAAGAGGAGCAAATTGATCTGGAGAGCTGTTGTTCAGACTCTGGAGTGTCGCTGAAGGGCCGGTCTCAGAGAAATTTGATGAGGTTTCTTCCAATGGAATGCTTAACCTGAGTGAGGAAGGCGAAGAGTACATCATGTTGAAGCATCGGTTCTATTTGAGCATTGGCGCACTCTCGCGGAGTTGCACGGTCGTTGATGCCTACAAGAATCTGCATTCTTCTCCGATGGAGAGAGCGCGGCTCGAAGCGTTCAGGATGTTCATGGAGGCCATGGCAGCCAAGCGTGATGGGAATCCGAAAGTGGTGCATGCCTGGTACGGGGCAACGAAAGCCGAGGTTCATCAGATCATGAAGGACGGCTTCCGTGTGTGTGGGATGCCTAGAGGCAGTGTGCATTATGGTTTCGGCCTGCATCTTTATCCTGAGAGTTCGGCTTGTGACAGGTATTCAAGGATTTCATTTGGGTTTTTCTTTTTACATGTATAAATATGTTTTGTTTATTATAAGGTAGATTCAATTAACTAGCTGGAAAGGGCATGAGGGTTGGTTGAGAGCCTTCTTAGGATCGATGGCCCCGAGTTCATATCTGAGTTTGAGATCCAGGATTTAAAATTGTTGGTAGATCATGATCAGCTAAAAGAAAAAGAAAAATTAAAAGAGGGAAAATGAAAGGGAAAAAAAAAACTCCTATATTTTACAATGTCTTTAGACACCCATGTTTTTTTTTCATGATCTCATTAATAAATTTTCTTACAACTTTTTGGTAAATTGCATTGAGAACCTCAGTTGATGTTCTACTGTTGTTGGATTTTGTTTTGATTAGACTAATTGCATCACATAGCTAGAGCTGTTATTTTCCATGGCGACTTCTTTGCCTATTTCTTTATGTAGCACCATATAAATATTTGATTCTTGACATTTTAATAGTGTGTAATAAGAATTTAAGACTCTTTCTTTTCTTCGAACATTCACAATTTAATGCTCGCATTTACGTGATTTTCATGTTGAACGGTTTGCAGTCTTCTGTCAGCACCAGTTGATGCCAATGGATTGAGACATCTAGTGGTTTGTCGCGTCATCTTGGGAAGTACAGAAGAGATCCTTCCTGGTTCGATGCAATCTGGATCGAGTTCTGAAAATTTTGATTCTGGTGTGGATAATCTGCAATCTCCGTCAAAGTATATTGTCTGGTATCCAGATGTGAAGAGAAATATTCTACCCCTTTATGCTGTCTCTGTAAAATTGGACATTCAATCAAGAGGTGCATATTTCAGCTTTATTTTTATCTAAATTTATTTATTAAAAGCTTCTGTGATGTGTTCATTGGATGCAAACCCCTTTTTTTTTTCCAGGATTGCAAAGGGAACCTGCAAAACAGCCTAGCTCCCCGTGGATGCCTTTTACTTCTCTGGTACATGTCCTTTCTGGGATGTTACCTCGTTCGTCTCTCTCCGTGATTAGGAGACTTCACACTGATTTTCTGGTGAGATTTCAGCTGCCAAATCCTTTTCTTTTACATTTTATTAGATGGAAATGTGAGTGGGATTATTTATCACTTATATGTTGTTCAAATCTGTGGTTTTCAGGAAAGAAAAACCAGTAGGCAGCAGTTTATTTTTCGTGTTAGACAATTAACAGGAGACAAGATACTCGTTTCTGCCATCAGAGACTTTCAGGATAAGGTACGGATGCATACTTAGGATATGTACATACCGCACTTTGGTCACCAATAATTCTGCCTTTGATTTTTTCCTTTCTTTTCTGTTGCTTTGTTTTTAAACGAAATGAATCTCTAAAATGAACGGAAGTTTGATATGTGTGCTCCTTGTAAGATTGAGTCTCTCCTTCATAGTGATTAAATCGGCAAATCACTTAAAGTTTTTAAAGAAGATACTGTCTACTTCATTGCTTCAGATGCACAATATAACGATGAGTTGCAGCACTCTGGCAATGGGTTAAGGATGTTCATCCTGTTATTGATCTGCCAAACACAAAAAACGATATAGTAAGAAGGATACTGTTCCTAATAAACATTATTCATGAACATAGGTTTAACCAACTTATTTCCCCTCACAGACGGGCAAATCAACTAACCTGCAAGTCTTAGCCCTATTCCTTGACTCATTGTTCGGACATGATTTGTAAAGTAAGGATTTTACTGATTAGTTGAAATTTCAATAGCTTTTATGGGTACGTTGAATACTGATTATTTATCTTCACATGGGCCATAAGATAAAAACCTCTTATTTGATTGATTAGAGCACACTGCACATTAAATCATGCCTATAGCCCACCTTTTGAACGGAACACTGAATTTATGTTCATTGATGTTTGATGGACTTTGGTTAATTTACTTATAGAAGTTTTTCTTCTTCCTCTTGTTGGAATTTGTACGGACAAATAGTCCCACATCGACTAGACACGGGTATAGCCTTGGGTATATAAGAATTTGGGTGACTCCATCTACAAAGCTAGTCTTTTGAGATAGTGCCTCAAGTCCTTACAAGTGGTATCAGAGTCATGCCCATGTGAAGTTAGTGTGTTGGCTCTTGAAGTTACTACACGTGACTCTTTGTTCGAGGGGGGGTGGGGGTTGGGATGGTGCCCAAGTCCTTTACACATCTCTAAATAATAAAGGAATTTGCAAAGCTATCAGTCTTCTGCTGAAATCCGTTGTCTTATCACCATGCATAGCATTTATTCGAGTTCCGATGTGAGTCATTCTAGTTTATAGTCATATATATGCCAGTTCAGATGTGAAAACATATAGCGATTGACTTGGGTAAGTCATTCTAGTTTATTTGCGAACTGTTCTAGCTGCAAATTCTGGGTGAGACCGTTAGCTCACAATTAGGGACCAAGGAGTTTCAAATATAGTATTGAAATGGAAGAAATCAAACTTATATGATGAATTAGAGAGAATTGCAACATCTTCCTCTTTGATTGGTTTTTTTTTTTTTATATATAAATGAAATGTCATTTTACTTCAGTTTACTATAAGTTTAGTCCAAATGATTTTGTCCATTCAGGTTTATCTGACTGATTCTCTCTAGAGGACAACAACATGCATTTAGAAGTATTGGCCCATAAACCTTGTTACATCCGTTTATAATTTTAGTAGTGCCTTTTAAGTTTTATCAAGTCTATATGAACCTTGGCACCATTTCAGTTAGTTGCACTGAATCAAGCACTTCCTTTTATTCTCTTTATTGTTGTTGTTGTTGTTGTTTACTTCATATAGTTTTATCTAAAATCCTGCATCTTTTAGTATTTGGGAGGTTAATCTTTTGAATTTGATAACAATCTGCTAACTGATGATGTATATGCCTTTTTCTTATATTCTTTCTGTGCTGTTTGGTTTTTTGTTTCATCACATGTACTGACTTGAAAACCCTATTTTTTTGTCTTCTTTTCTCTTAGAGAGCGAAAGGGACATTAAAGACGACAGGTAACAAGTAGAAGGCAAGTGTAGAAAGCGAATTGACCGAATGGCAGCCAGAAGGCGAGTGGTGTTTTCGCGCAAAGATTCAAGAACCTTGTTATAGAATCGTGCTGTAATTCCGAAGACATTTTTTTTTTCCTTTCCCAGTAGTGCAGTTCTCTTGTGTCATTAACCAGAAGAAGGACCATTATTTGTTTTGCCATGAGTTGGCAGCAACAAGCTTGTGTGCCCTCCTGGGTTGAATACTTCGCATTCAAATATACAAAGATGACACTGTTAACATTCCCATCCATTTTACACACTGTATATATGCAGGACTGTGAGCGTGAGGGATGTCTAACTTGTGTAAAGGAATCAGAAATTTTTGGAATTTTGGAAGAAAGCAATATGAATGAGAGCAAAATTTATTCTTCTGCCTTGTTGGCTTCGTCCTTGATAAGCTATGTAATCCCTCCTTTTTTTAATTAATAAAACGAATGGCTTTTGAGCTTGAGGCTGACATTTATGTGAAGTAGAGAGAGGGTTTGGGGGGACAGATAAATGATGATGTGGGAACGGTTCTCAAGTTAAGCTTTATGAAAACTTCACGGTGGGCTACCTCATGTATGATTCGAGCCATTGCTATAATGTTCATTTGAGGAAGACGAAGTCAAAGTAGTTGGGTCAGTTGCTCATTAGTTGGGTCGGATGGCGGTAATGGGTTGAGTATTCGCTTGATCGGTCCATGAATCACTAGCCATTTTGTAACGGGTGAGGGCCGGGTTGCGGACAAATCGTGAAAAAGGTGCCTGACAGCCCATACCTGTTCCCCAGTATTTCCCTTTCGTGCTACGTAATGCAACGAAGGGTATATAAGAGTGAGCTGCGGGTCTGTTTGGTTGTCGTAATTGTCCGTAATTTGTAAGTCGTAATGGTAAAGTCTTTTACAGTTGTAAATGAGTTACATGCATGTAAGTTTTACGGTATTTTGTTGGTAATATAAAGTTATAAGTGGGAAAGTGTATTATATTTTACGGTGTTTGGTTGTCATAATGTGTAAGCCGTAAGTGAAAAAGTTGATCACAAAATTAACTATTTGGTGATTTAAAAAGTTTTAATATTGCAAATAAATATTAAAAATGTTAAATATTAAAAAAAAATAATATTAACATAAAAAATTAATACAAATTTGCATGACCACAAAATTAACTGTAACTGGGCTGTAAGTGAATGGTAATTAGATTATAAGTGAGTGGTAGTTGAGTTGCATAAGCCTTTTATGAATTACAGTCCAAAACAAACACTTTAATTGTAATTAGGTTGTAAGTCATTTACGGATTACAGACTTTTACGCCGTTTACGGCGAAACAAACAGCCCCTGCATTTATTTGTGTTTTTTAGCTGGAATTTAGGGATAAAATCCTTGTCTGAGTTCTTCTTTGTAAGAGAGACAGGGCCTCTCAAATTTGCCCAAATCCTCAAATCGAATCCCTAATTCCCTCAAAAGGTGGAGGAATCCATCTTTTAGAGGATTTTAGAGAAGAGGCAACTACAACAATAGAGAGAGGGGATGGGGTTGGATTTAAGTTTAAGAAGAAGGGAGATATAATGATTTATCTCTCTACAAATCAAAACCCCAAATCATTTCCAACTGTTATCAAGTTTGATGAACAACTGCAAATAGCTATCTTTAAGCATAGAGGTTTATATGCCTAAAGCTTCAAGCACCAAGTTTGGGAGCATTCTTGGAAAAAGTTACTTGGCATATGAGTTTCCATGGAAAGAGACACATTAGGGCCCAAGTTGGACCCTTAATGTGCTTCTCTTCCCTATTAAATACCCAAAAAAAAAAACTTAATTGAAATACATGGTCTAATGCTTCAAGCACTGACTTTGATACCATTCTTTGAAATAGTTGCTTCAGATAGGGCTTTCCATGGAAAAAAGACACTTTTTTAGGGCTCAAGTGTAAGTTGGACCCCAAATGAGCTTCGCTTGCTGATCAACAATGGGCGTGTTTGGTTGCAAGGAAGTGAGCGGAAGTAAGAAAATGAGAAAGTATAATTACTCACTTCCCTATCTATCCAAACATTAGAAAAGGAAAAAAAAAAATCCTTTTCCTTTTCTCTTTTCTCTTTTACACAATCATTTCCTCACTTTCAGGTTACTACAGTTAATTTTGTGGTCATGTAAATCTCATTTGTAAAAAATTGTAGCACAAAACAGTTAATTTTTTTATCATGTAAATGTCACTTGCATTCTAATTATAATCATTTTTTTATTTTTCTTAATTAATTTTTATTTTAATATTATATTGGTTTCAACTTTATGGTCAACTTTTTCACTTCCACTTTCACATTATCATCCAAACATCGAAAAAGACATAACATTTTTCAAACCACACTTCCCAACAACATTTAAACACCGAAAAACTTACTAATCAATTCCCAATTTTTAAAGGGAACTATTACCGCTTCTTCACTTCTTCACTTTCACCCTTAACTAAACAGGCCCATTAATATGAAATTTTCTTAATTGAAGTAGAGTAAGTTGTGGTTTTGATGGAACAAGGGAAATTTAATAAGTAATGGTTTTGACTAAACAAAGGAAAATTCAAAAAGAAATGAAACTATGAATGAGAGACAGTAAGAGTAACCAACTTTTCTTCTATCAAAGACAACGTAAGGAGTCAGTACCAATATTCAATTCAAGAGCCTCTCCAGGTTCCAAATGAGTCGATATTTCTTAACATATCGTTCATATCTTTCATTTGCGCCTACTTAATTGATGGATGGGCAAAAAATATTTAGAACGCTTGATTTTTTTATTATTTTTTAGTTACTTTAAACAATGTAAATCAACTTCAACTGAGTGAATTTTTTATTTGAATGTCGTGGGATTGAATTTAAGGCATGTACCCAAGTCTATCTTGCTGTTTCTCCTCTCCTCTCTCTTCTTCTTTTTGTTCTTTTCTTTTATTTGCATGCATGAATAAATTGCAGGCTTTTTTTATGTTGTTCAATTAATTGCATAAAATGAAATTTTTTTTAATGGCAGCTTTATTTCATTGGAAAGAGCAAGCATGGGAATTTTTTTTCTATCTTTTTTTTCCTTGCTAAAGTTAAGTTATTGGAACACTGAGGGCCTGTTTGTTTCGTTGCAAAACATCGCAAGTCGTAAGTCGTAAAATGAGAATGAAAAAAGTGAACTGTAGCAGAGAAAATATATTGTGTTTTACGGTGTTTGGTTGATAAAGTGAAGTGTAAATGGAAAAGTATATTGTGTTTTACGGTGTTTGGTTGATAAAGTGAAAGTGTAAATGGTAAAGTATATTGTGTTTTACGCTGTTTGGTTGGTAATGTAAAAGTGTAAGTGGAAAAGTTGACCCCCAAAATTAACTGTAGCAGTGATTTAAATATTATAAATACTATTAAATTAAATCTACTATTGCAAATTAAATTGTATTAATAAATTTGAGATAAAAAATTAATAATCTTAATATTTTATTTATAACAATAATATTAATAAAATATTAGTATAAATAGTAAAATATTACTAAAATATTAACTAAATAAATAATATAAAATTTTAAGAAAATCTAAATAATATTACTAAATTTTTAAGAATACTAATAAAATATAATATTAAAAAATCTTACAACAATAATAAAATATAGTTATAATATTATAATATTAAAAATACTTGAAAATTATTATAATATAAATTTTATTATAATATTATTGTAATATTATAGAAATATAAAATTAACAAAGTAAAATATAATTATAATTTAATAATAAATTATCATTATAATATTATTATACTGAATTATTATTACAATATTAACATAATAAAATATTAATATACTAATAAAATATATTATGATATTAATAAAGTAATTTTTTATATTAAAAAATAAATAAATATATAGTAATTTTATATTAAAGTATAATATTGTTATATTAATAAAATATTAACTCTAAATAAAGTAATAAAAATGGAATAAGTATTAATAAAATAATAAAGTATTAAATAAAATATTAAATAAAAATATTAAATTAAAATATATTAAATATTAAAACAATATTAAAAACAATAAAAAATTAAAGATTAAAAATATAAAATAATTAAATAATTAAATAAGAAATTGAACACTATTTAAAATATTAAATATTTAATAATATTAAATTATATATTGATTATCAAGTAACTGTTTGAACTATAAGTGTACTACAAGTGAGAGTTACATGACCACAAAATTTACTGTAGAAACTGCAAGTGAGAAAATATGAGTGTAAAAGTAAGATTTACATGACCACAAATTTAACTGTAACAACTGCAAGTGGGAAAAGAAGAGTTTTATTTGCAACTTGTTTTTCAGCAAAACAAACAACGGAAAATGGAAAAGAAGTTTTACGACTTGCGTTTTGCGGCGTTTTGCGGCGAAACAAACACGCCCTGAATATCTGAATTTGCAAGCAGACCTTGAGAGACTATTAAGTCTCAAGAGTTTGCATTAGAATAGTAGATAGATACTGATTGCACGCTGAAAATTACATGTAAGTGCGACTGTTTGAAAAAACTTAGTTTTCTTTGTAGTAATATGGCGTATACCTCGTCTTTATGTTTATTGAAAGCTTACTCCTGATTATTTTTTAACTTGTCAGAACAACAGAGGGGTAAAAACAAAAAACATCAACTTGATATATATCAAAAGAAAAACTCCATAACAAGTCAAGATGTTCGTGTCATTTTCTTCACTTTTCTAAGAAAAACTGTAAAATCTAAATTTAATAAAGAGAAGAAAAACTTTAATAAACCTAGGGGCTAGGAGTGGAAATGGGGCTGGTAACTCAATAATTTAATTTGAATCAAATTTGAACATTTTCTTGTATCTACGTGTGGACGGGCCGATTTACATAAAACACCAAAACTTACAGTAAATTCACAAGCCTACACATGGGATTCTTGCATAAAACTCGTTTAGTTTAAGACTAATTTAGTCAAAAAGATTTAACATTTGCAACTTAGCTCAAGTAGTAAAGTTTGGGATTTAGATATGGGTAAGGTTTGAGATTTAGCTCATGTCTCAAGTTCAAGTCTTAGCATTTTTTTTTTTTTTAAATGTCTCATGCCCATATTGAATTAATAAAATTTCTGCATCCGCCCACTGCGTTATGGATCTTTAAATATTTAAACATGATACTTGAATTAGTTATATTAGATACATCTCATTATTCTAGAAAGAATAAAGACAAATGAGAATTCTTTAGAATTTATGTTCCTTTTTTAAATAAAAAATCATATTTGAGTGAAAATATTGGATTTAGATAATACAAAATCACAAAAATTGGGGTAGAATCTTCAAAATAGACCTTTTGAATCGGCTAGGTCTCGCAACCCCGATTAAGAATCTTCTTACTATATAAAAAAAACCCGGCCCACTTAAGATGAAGTTGAGCCCAATCAACCTCTAAAGACCAGCCAAGAGCCCGATAAAAAAAGATGTTATGACATATCAGTGCTTTGTTAAACTAGCTAACACCAAAAAAAAAAAAAAAACTTATTTATTGTTATGAAACGGTGGTTGTCAATCTTTACTATGCAGTATTAATGATTTTACTATGCGACGATGCAAGCGATGACGCAAGCATGCATAATGACTGCATAGTACCCCAAAGTTTTCATATAAATAGGTCCTTCCTAATTCATTTCAATGTAAACTTCAGAAATTAATAAGAGTTCCTACTTTTACTCTGTCTCTAGAATGCTGTGTTTCGATGTTATATTTCTCGGGTTTTACAACACGTTATCAGCACGAGCGCTCTAGTTTTATCCCCAGCCTCTACCTTCGTCAACTCAAAGAAGAGTTTTATCACAAACTTCTACCTCCATTAGCTTAAGATAAAAGTCTTGTCACGAGCCTCTACTTCTATTGCTCAAGAAAAAAGTCCTATCATAAGTCTCAGCCTCTACTTCTACTATCTCAAGGTAAAAACGACAAGTTATTCTACTTATAATACTCGTATAACACCACCACTATAATGAGAGGAGGCTTTGCCACCTATTTATAGTAATGTTATGTGATTACAAAAAAACTAGATTATTATACTGATTATATTTATATAATACCACTGCTATATTTGAAAGGAGGTCCTCCCACCTATTCATAGTAAAGTGATGTGATTATGACAAACTAATAATATTTCTTATTATTATTATCTTTACGAACCTCTCAATTGATGCTTGCGTGGAATAAACCCCAGGCTACCAATATTATATATTTTATTATTTTTCTATTTATATCTGTATAAACACCCACTGAAAGGTTTACCGAGTAGCGTGATGTGTCAATGTTTATTTCAATATTTATTGTTTTATTAATTATGTCTGCAAAACACCCACCAAGTAGACTGGCGTGCCTATATTATGGCTCATAAATATATGTAGTTCAATGCATTTATTTTATCATTTTCTTAATTATAACATTTAATTGTATAAAATCCAAATTACTTTTCTCTCCACCAACGGCTATAAACGGCTATAAAACGGCTAGTTTTCACTCTATAAATTGGTGAATTCTAAACCACATAACTCACTTCTCAATCTCTCTTCGTTCTCAAATTTTTCATCATCTCCATAAGCTTTGTCTTCGAGATTTTCGCAAGATGCTTAGTCTATTTTTGAAGTTTATTATTGTCATCATCATCAATACTTATATCCTTTTTATTGTAGATATGTATCCAAGTGATTTTTATCTGGGTCTTTTAATTTTAATGTTCACCTTCCCTCTCTTGTTTGTAGCTATTATGATTGAAATGTAAGTTTTACTATTTTGTTATGAAATAAAATATTGTGATCCTAATTATTTTTGTATTTTGTTATAGTTATCACCATGTCAATATTTGCAAAGATTGAGTTCATTCCACTTGATATCACGGTAAGGAATTATATGTTTTGTGTTATTGACATAGGAATGCATCTCGAGTCAATGGGTCTTACTGAAACAATAAAAGAGATGAACTCTACGTCCTCACAAGATAAGATAAAGGCGACGATCTTTATTCGCAGACATCTTCATGAATGTTTAAAATGTGAATATCTCACAGTAAGAGACCCAAGAGTCTTGTGAAAAAATCTCAAAGAAATATTTGTTCATCAAAAGGAAGTTGTGTTCCCTACCACGCGTGATGAATGGAATGCTTTGCGCTTTCAAGACTTCAAGAAAGTTAGCGATTATAACTCTGCAATGTTCAGAATAGTATCCCGATTAAAATTCTGTGGGGTGGATATCACAGATGAAGAAATGCTGGAGAAGACTTACTCCACATTTCATGCATCTACTATAACACTGTAACAACAATATATGTTGCATGGTTTTAAGAAATATTCTGAACTAATTCCATCTCTTCTTGTGACAGAGAAGAATAATGAGCTTTTGATTAAAAATCATCAGTCTCGTCTTATTGGTTCAGCAGCATTTCCAGAAGTAAATGCTGCATTTTCTAAAAATTATGGACGAGGATATAATCATGGTCGTGGCCATGGACGTGGTTGTGGCCGTGGCCGTGGTCGTAGACGCGGTCGAATTGGTTTTTACAATCCTTCACAAAACAACGCGATCCACAAGAAACATCATGTAGAAACACATGACAAAGGAAAAGATGTTCGTGAAAATTCTCTTCGGAATCCTAAAGATTCCTGTTATAAATGTGACTCCAAAGGGCATTGGTCTCGAGTGTGGTGAATACCAAAGCACCTTTGTAAACTTTACAAGGCATCCTTAAAAGAAAAAGAAAAGAAAGTGAATTTCACTGAACATGATGACCTTATGGATGATTCAACTCATCTTGATGCTTCAGATTTTACTGATAATTTTACCGATCTTTCAACCCATCATGATTCTATGGATACTGGTGATAATTAGATATATGATTGTATTACCATATTTTGTTATTTGTAATTGTCAAATTTATCTTTGAATGAAATATTTCACTTATAACAATATCTTTAAAATTTTATTCTCACCAAATGATTTATTTTGCATGAAGCTTGATATGGATATTCTAATGATGAAGTTAAGATCAAAACTAGAGATATTTGCATACTAGGTAGTGGTACAACACACACTATTCTCAAACATAAAAGGTGCTTCTCTGATTTAAAACCAATAAAGGTAATTATCAATACAATATCAGGTCATGTAGACTTGATTGAAGGAACTGGTAAAACCAGCTTTATATTGCCAAATGGAACAAAGTTTTTCATAAAAGACGCTTTGTTTTCACCAAAATCTAAAAGAAATTTGTTGAGTTTTAATGATATATATCTTCATGAATATGATACTCAGTCTGCAACTGAACGAAATATGAAGTATATGTATCTTACTACTTATATAGCAGGAAAGAAGTACATATTAGAAAAACTGTCAAAGCTTTCCTCAGGATTGCATTACATATATATAAATGTGATAGAGCCACATATGGTAGTTAAAGAAGATACAGAGACATTAACTCTGTGACATGATCGTTTAGGTCATCCTAGTTTAATGATGATGCGAAGAATTATTGAGAATTCACATGGACATAAATTAAAGGGCCAGAAGATCCTTCAAGCTAGTAAAATTTCATGTGAGGCTTGTCCTCTATGAAAATTAATCATGAGACCGTCACCAGCTAAAATAAAAACTGAATCACCTACGTTTCTTGAACGTATCCAAGTTGATATATGTGGGCCTATACACCCATTGTGTGGACCATTTCGATATTTCATGGTATTGATAGATGCCTCTAGTAGATGGTCACGCATTTGTTTATTATCAACTCGCAATGTTTTTCCATTTCGATATATAATTTCCTTACTTATATATATATATATAATTTCCTTCCTAATATATA
This sequence comes from Agave tequilana, assembly GCA_038442645.1. NCBI lineage: Eukaryota > Viridiplantae > Streptophyta > Magnoliopsida > Asparagales > Asparagaceae > Agave > Agave tequilana. The sequence continues at coordinate 56,976 of JAVJIF010012105.1, read as the reverse complement.
TATATATATATATATATATATATATATATATATATATATATATATATATATTAGATGTGCCAAAAAATTAAAAAAAACACACCAAAGTTTATCTTTTTTTATTTTCACACCATAATTAATTTCTTTCTTTCCTTTATAATTTCCTTACTAATATATATATATATATATATATATATATATATATATATATATATATATATATATATATATATATGTTGTTTGTTGTTATGTTTTTAGTACATGCTTTGATTTTGTGTTCTTATTCTTTTTCCTTTGTTTTTTTGAAAATACAAATAAAAACTATAAATTAAATTTTAATTGCTATAGACAGAGACTTGTGGAATTAGTTGTGAAGGCGAAATCAGTATAATTATACAACTGTGTTTCTTTAAATTGAGAGGAACGCAGCTTGAAAGCAACTATCTTCATACACACACATATAATTAAAAAACAAAAAATACTTAAAAATTGTTTATGTTGATTATAGATGTTTGATAATTTTTTTGTTCTCACGTCTTCCCTAAGGATGAGAATGAAATATTCAATGAGCCTGCCTATGATCCATAGATTGATTTTTCAAAGGTACTTCTTTTAGTTCTATATAATTTATAAATTGTCTTTGAGTACTGTATGAAGATTATATTTATTATTTCAATTAAAAAAATATGAGGAGTTAGTCATTAAACCATAAGAGAAAATGAAACAAGTTAAATTTTGTGCTGAGTGATTCACATGAGAAGACGACTGCAGCAATAACTCAAAAGAGTAAGAGATCATGGAAGAACACATTGTTCTTCGGGAGAAAACTTGCAAAGAAAGAAGCTGTCTATAAACTGTAAATTTCCTTCATTCAACAATTTTTTCAAGAAAAGAACCTCAAATGGATATGTCATGAATCAAATGAAATACAAGAGATCAATGAATGCCGAGCATCCAAATTCAGAAATTGTAATTAAGAATGTTAAGAGTCATAGATAGAAAATTGAGAGAGAAAGAGAATGCTTTCTGATGAGAGAGGGAGGACAAAATTGATATTTTGAAAGTTTAATTTGACTTAGATTGTGAATAGTAGTTTAGAAAAAGTGAGACGATGTGTTTAGAAATTTTGTGGGTCTATTAAGTATATGAGTGTGTTAAACAATTCTGTGAGTGTGAATAGCGACGCTCACTCTTTTATCGTATAATTCCAATACAACCGACGTTAGATTTTTTTACTGTTTACAACCCGGTCAGAGTTTACTTAATCTCACCGACTAAGGAGCCAGAACCCTACCCTGCACCGGTATAAATATTTCGCTGCGCCGACTCTCTCTACTCTCTCTCTCTCTCCCGCCCGTTCAAAACCCATAAATAAGAAAACTCGCGGGCTTTTCATGCACCCGCGGCCTCGCCATCCCTGCCCCCACGGCGCCGCCGCCACCGGAGGCGTTGCCGGAGCCTGCCCTCAGCCCAGCATCTTCCTCCAAAACCCTAACTCTCAATTCCCCTTCAATACCCAAGTCTACCCGCCGCCGCCGCCGCCGCCGCAGCAGCAGCAGCCGCCGCCGCCTTCTCCCCAACTCTATTACCAAAACCCTAATTTCCAAAATCCCCTCCTCCAAACGCTCCTCAACGCTCTCCCTCAAACTCTTCCGTCGATTCCTTATGCCCAAAACCCTAATTTTCAGAACCCCTACATCCAGCCGCCTCCTGCTCCTCTTCCTCGTCAGCCTCCTCCCCAAACCGTCCCCTTGAACCCTCAGGTGACGATAGAGAAGGTTGAAAGCGCGGTCGCCAACGCGCAGAGGGATCTGGTCACCGCCGGTGAGAATGTCACTGCGTGGAAGGTCTCGCAGGCAGCGCTCCTCTCCCTGCAAGTGGATTCTTGGAGCTCGCTGGGTTTTCAGCTTCAGGACGTCCCGTCTCTCCGCCGTCTACTTGCGACCGAAGGAAAGGTTCGATTTTTAACTTGATTTATTTAATGGGACCGAGAAAATTCCTACAAATTGAGTGAGTCATGATGTTTAGGACTTATTTGATCAATATGGTAATCTCTGGATTTAAGAAAGTTGTGTTGTCTGTTAGGAGTCTGACCCATTTCATTTTTGGGTCTTGTTTCTAGAAAAAACCATATATGCTCAAAGTTTATAGTCCTGTTTGGACTGTTTCCTTCCAAATTTTGGTCATTTTATGTTAGTTTCTCTTTTATTTCAGTGTTCATCTATGTTGCACAGAGATGGACATGCCGACACGTGTTGAGACCACACAAACAACCGGGCTATGGCACCAACTGTTGTGCGCCCAAGACCGCGATCGACGTTGCGGAACTGTGACAATATATAATACTTGCAAAAGGAAGTTAGTAAAGCAAAATAGCAATATCAAGACAAAAGAGAAATAACACGAGGATTTAACATGATTCGGTCAAACCTGACCTACGTCAACAGGAGAGAACTTGAGAGAGTTTTATTAATAAACTTGGTATAAGAGATCTAACCTTCTTAATTTACTCAAGAATATTTACTTTTCCCTTGAATTCCTCAAGACTACAAGAGTATTCTCTCTCTTTGCACTGGCACCTACTCTTTTTGCATTGGCTTCCTTTAAACTAGGTTATAATATTTATTTATAGAGTTTTATAATACAAACCTATTTGAACTATGGGATGATCTTGACCGTCGGATGCTTGAAGAACTTGATTAATCATTGTAAGAGTTGATTTTCTTGATTTAGAACAATTATATACCATTCAATATTTAGAAACACATCCTTCAATGAATAGAATTTGAGTTTTATTTGGAGTTCACCAGAAAAGAAATCTGAACGCGTCTGAAAAGAAAATCTGAATCCGATTTTGGGCCTCTGGCTGTCGACATCGACATGCATGTCGATAGTGTCTGCTGCTTGTAGAAAATTTGATTCATGTTTCTTTTCTGTTGAGTGCGGTTGACGCCTTTCGACAGCCCATTGTGCGCGGTCAATAGACCTGTCGACGCGACACTATTTTCTTGATCTGCTTCCTTTTCAAGTTCTTCTCTAATTGTGATCGGATCTTCTTTGACTATCATCTCCTCTGGAAAATAAAACAATTTCACAACAATCTCCACCTTGACTTGCTTTTCAAGCCTTTAGCAAATTACATTGGAAAAATTTAAAATTATACTTTCATTTTTTCTTGATTGTAACTGTACAGTCAAAACTTTATTCTTGCCCCCTCTTCCTGGGGGCCTTTGGCTGATTCATCGCCGTGCCTTGGGCAATCTCGGGTTTTGCCGGAATGCGTCCTCTCTTTCTTGCAACACTTTGACTCGATTCACGCCCGTCATAGTCTTCTTTGAAGCTCCACCTCGCAATGAGTTCCCTTCCAAGCTTGTCATTGAAACTCCACTTTGAATTGAGTTTTTTCCCTTCAGCTTGTATATCTTTTCATACTTATCTCCTTCGTGGATTACCCTGTCTTCTTAGCTATACGTTGACGACTCTGTGTTGCACTTAGATTCAACATCCCTCTGAGTCGAGCACCCCTATGGATATTAGATTGTGCCGTGCCTTCGTGATATGCCTAACCGTCTCCAAAGCACACACTGTCCCATCTCTACTTGCAACATTGATTGTCCCAATCCCGATGACCTTGCAAGTCGAGCCATCCATCATTTGGCGATCCCTTCTTCCTTTGCAATCAAGAGTTGAACATCTCCTTCTGGGAACATACATGAACCGCAATACCAGAATTTAATATCCAACATTTATCTGTAGAAGTGTTATCTATGAAACTCATTAACATATAGGTGTCTGATACACTCTCTGCTACGTCCGCCTTCATAGTTTGCTCTTTTTACTTCAACCACTATTGTCGATGTTTGCAATTCTTATTCCAATGGCCTTTCTTGTGACAAAAGTGACATGTCTTTGACGAGTTCAGACTTTTCTTCCTGATCTTCCTTTGCTTCCCATGACCACCAAACCGGAATTTTCGTGCTAATCTTGATTTGGTCTTTTCCTGATCTCGTTTGATTACAGAGTTGCCGTGACCTCCTCCAAGAAAGCCGTAGAGCATATAGTGGTTATGATACGATCGTATGACTCCAGAAGTGAATTGGAAAGTATTAACGCCTTGCCCTCCTCATCGATCTTCACATCAACAGGTAGTAACCCGCTGATGATCTTGTCAAAGAATCATATGCTTTAATACCGCTGTCCCTTTTTCATGAGTAGCTCATACAATTGTTTCTTCAAGTACAACTTGTTGGAGAGACTCTTTGTCATATATAATGTTTATAATCTTGACCACAAACCTATAGCCGTTTCTTTATCTATGACGTATATCTGCGAGACATAATTGGATCGTGCTTGTCGCTTTTAGATGCAACTCCTCCCAATTCTCATCTGACATGCCTGCAGGTTTTGTTGACTTTTCTTACAGGATTTCATGAAGGCCCTGTTGCACCAAGAACACTTTCATCCTCTTTTGTTAAAAAATGAAGTTTCCTTGGCCATTGAATTTCTCAATCTTGAACTCGCGCAAAGAAATTCTAATCTTCGACATAGCACCTTATCGTCAATCTTAAGCTCTGGTACCAATTGTTGAGACCACACCAATACAATCGGGCTATGGCAAACTATTGTGCGCCAAGATCGTGATCGACGTTGCGGAACTGTGACAATTTCAATATGTAGTACTTGTAAAAGAAAATTAGTAAAGCAAAGTAGCAATACCAAAACAAAATAAAAATAACAGGAGGATTTAACGTGGTTTGGCCAAACTCGACTTACGTCCACGAGGAGAGAACTTAAGAGATTTTATTAATAAATTTGGTACAAGAGATCTAACTTTTCCATTGATTCCCACAAGAGTATTTAACTTTTCGTTAAATCCCTGGAGATTACAAGAGTATTTTTCTCTCTCTCTGCACTGTCACCTACTCCCCTCTTTGCATTGGCTTTCTTTATTCCCCTTGTATTACAATAAACTAGGTTACAACTTTTATTTATAGAGTTTTACAGTACAAACTTTATTCGAACTATGAGATCTTGGCTGTCAGATGCTTGAAGAACTTGCTCAATCATTGTAGGAGTTGATATTTTTGATCTTGAATAATTCTAGATCCTTCAATTTTTAGAAATACATCCTTCAATGTATAGAATTTGAGCTCTATTCGGAGTCAATCAGAAGAGAAACTTGAACGCGCCTAAAAGCAAATCTGAATCTGATTATGGGCCTCGCGTTGTCGACAGACCCGAGTGGCTATCAACATGCATATCGACAATATTTGCTACTTGTCAAAAATATGAGCCACATTTCTTCTCTGTTGAGTGCGGTCCACAGGCCTGTCGACCGCCACACTGTTTTCTTAATCTACTTCTTTTTCAAGTTCTTCTCTAATCTTGATTGGATCTTCTTTGACCATCATCTCCTCTTGAAAATAAGGCAATATCACAACAACACGGACACTGTACGACACGACACCTGGACACAACGAATTCTAGAAAGTATATAGAAAATAGAAGAATCATGTCCGATCTGTGTGTCCGACACGACACGGCTCCACGTTTGAAGTGTTCGTGTTTCCTAGGTGTTCATCTTCTCTACTTCATTAATAGGTAAAAGAGGAAGAAAGATTTCTGTCCTGTTTCTTTTTAATTCTTTGTCTACCTTTTCAATTAAAGCATTACGATCTCTTGGCTCAATTGATGAACTGTGGGTCAAGCCGTGTTCTGTTGCAGTTTTGGATTATGAATCTGTGGGACCTAAAAGTTCTGATTTTAGGCAGTGTTTTGGTTGCACTAGGTATAGCGTTCAGGATGAAAGTAATTCTTGACCGCGGGAATCAAAAAGCAAACAAGAATTCAGTTCCATAAGTACATATTTTTTGAATTTACCCAACCAATTTATTGTAAGATTTTGTTTCTCTTGAAAATATTTTAACGAGTCAGTATACATTTTAGCAATTACCCTGTTCGTCTAAATGGTTCCTTAGCGATACTTAAAAACCTCCATATGTTGAGAGATTAACAACATTTTATGTCAAGCTTTTTCAACAAAGTGGATGCTGAAGAGGGTAGATTGGTCATTTCTTCTTTGCAGCTGATTCTTTTTTAATATTTTATTCTTATCAGATAAATGCATTTATACACTGCTTTGTTGGTGGACAAAAAATTACTTCATTGTATGATTTGGAAGCGGCGATATGCAAGAATGAAAGCATTGAACGGTTTGAAGAGCTTGGTTTGGGTCCTCTATATCGTCACCCTCTTGCACAGCATTACTTCTTAATTCCTTCAGATTCAGTTGATATTTTTAAAATATCAAGCGAGGATGTTATTGCTTCCTTGCGTAGCTTCATCAACAAGAGCAATAAGAGGACAGTCTCAGCAGAGGAGTTGTTAGATTTTCTTGCAGAGCAGAAGTCGGTCCCATGCAAAGAAAAGCTTGGTGTGCGGATTCAGAGCTTGGGGTAATTGCTCTCTTGGTGCATGATTTTGCAAAGTGACCTTAGTTTGGTTTTTCATGCTCTTCACCGCACTCCACAGGATATGCCAACACGCTTCTGTCCTCATGTCACATTTGAGATGAAAACAGACAGGCTGTTGCATTTCTAAAACTGAACCAAACTGTCTTTTGGCTGTGTTAGTTTTTTTGCTGACTTTTGGGTCAAGCTTTTATAACTAATCCAGATTTAATTGATTCTTTTTCATCTATTTTTTTGTGGCTACTAATTGTAGAATACAGGTGGATACATTTTGTTAGTTTTTGCTCTTTTAAGCCATTTTATGTATAGGGTTCACTATATTACAAATTGTTACTAAAAATTTATGCCATTCCCCCATTTACAAGTTAAATTGCTTCTAATAGGTTGCATATATCCTATATCCGGAAAGCGGAAAAATCAGAAAAGACCATCCTTAATAAGACTCTGGAGAGTAAAGAATATAATAAAGAAGAAAGAGATTCTACAGAATTTCCACCCAGTGCCAAGATTTGTGTAGAAAAACAGACGCTTAAAGAGCGTTTTGACTCTATTTCTGACCGTGTCAAGCTGTTTTCCTCTCTCAATGGTTCTGGTGGCAAGCACATCCGTTTTCATTATTCTTCTGATGATGAATGTGATGATTCTGATGACAATGCTGATGACGAGGATATATATACTGGACTGCATCAGAGTTCATCTTATGATAATGCCAGTGGCCAGAGTTGTCCATATCCGTCAGCAGCTGAAGAAATGAAAAGGCTTGGGCTGAAAATTGACACGGGCGAAAAAGTGAACACCCTGAAGGACAAACTGATGGATATTTGGGGCAGGTCTTCTTCTGGCAAGAAACGAAAGCGGAAGCGTCGAGATAAACATGATAATACTGTTAACAAATTTCTAAGAAAGGAGGAAGTGATTGGCTCTGGAAATAAATTGGATAGTGTTACTCTCCCTGGTGACATGCAAAATTTTGTAAGAACATGGGAAGATGCTTGTCGGCAACATTCTGCTGCCGAGGTATGTGATTTTAAAACTAGAGACTCCTGAATTCTGCATGTTGGTTTTAACTAAATTCCTAAAAGCTTTTTTTTTAAAATGTTACGGTATACTGCTACAGGAAGCCATGGGTTTAATTTATTACCTTTTTCCACATAAGAATATGCCCATATGTTTTTAGACCACTCTATTGCATGGCTAAGTCAATGTGAAACCAGCAGATGATAGTGATACCGATATACAACCATTCTAGACTAGCCAAAATTTTCTATTCTTACAATTACTGCTTTCTTAATTTTCTTTTGCCCTGTGAAACAATCTAATGTTCCTAAACATTTGTATGTCAATCTACTTCTGCAGGTCCTTGATCTGATGATTAACTTCTATGTGGCATCAAGCAAAGAAACAAAGAAAGAAAAGATTCGAAAGATATTCTCTACATTCCCCGGTGTGGGATTGTTACATGTTGCTGTGAGTCTGGTCTTCCTTGAAATGCTATACTCTACTAAGTGCATATTCTCTGTTCGGTTAGTCTGCACCTTTCTTCTTCACCCTAAGAAGACAACCTCACAACAAGCCACCCAAAACACATGCACGCATGAACACACAACATCTGACCTTTTAAGGGATCATTTTCAACTTACTGCCATTTGATATGATTTTTTTTTTTTTGGCGGGGGGGGGGGGGGGGGGGGGGGTGTGTGGGATGCACTCACACAAAGACCAACTTTTCTGGAACACTATCATTTTTGATTCTGTTGTCAAGTAATCAGACTGCTGGGTAGGTGCGAAGTACACTAACATTTATCTACCATGGCCATTGGAATAAAATGATTTATCACTGAAGTTGAAATTTTATTAATATAAGTACAGAGTTTTGGGGGCTATTACTTTCCTTACTGGTTGTTTTTAGATATTTTATGTTTATGGTTTCCAATCTACTTGTACATCCCTGTATGACATATACCCTCACGATAACATCACCACTTATCTACAATAATTACATTAGACACATCTTTCTGGTTGTTGTGTAACTTGATCAAGGGAAAAAACTAACAACAGAGATCAGTAAGGAAGACATTTGGGATTTGAATGGTTCCGGTTACCCAATCAGATTGAGACAGAAAAATTCAGGTTCGTATTTAAAAGCCTTCGCCAGATGCTTATCAGGTCGGGTTTGGATCTTCCATTTAATTTGATTTGGATTTATAGTATATCTGAAACCAAAATCATGAAATCTGATCCTACAAGTATATTATCTCCAAGAATCCATTGAATTTTTAACCTTTCATCATTCTAGAAAATTGCGGTCACCAAAAAATAACTAAAGCAATGTGAATAAAAATAAAATAATGGAACTAATACATGAGATATCTGATTCAAAAAGAGTAGGTGCCTTGTTATATAGCCTCAACCTCGTTTGTATTCTGGAACATGAGGCTTCACCTTTATTGGAACTATTAAAGCACTTCCATCATTGTGCCCAGACAAAAGGCACAACAGGATTTTTTTGTCAAAAAATCAATTTGCCTAGGCTTGAGCTCGGGGCCCTCGTGATTGAGCTTGTAACCGGGTAGTGTGTGGCCTGCCACTGATGATGGTGTTTTTGCAAGAAGTTGTGTTGGACCCATCGCATTGCCGGGCAAAAATGGGTGTGGGGGAAGTGCACTTACCAACCCAAGAGTGTTGGGTCAGTATTCCAATGGTTCTCCTTTCACTCCAAACATGGGGCTTGGCTGATTTGTGAGTAACCTTTCTACAATCCTTTTCTTCTTTCTACTCCCACACACACTCTCTCATTGCTTGATATAAGAACTGATGTTGAAGTTGGAGATACTACCGGAGATTCTAGTAGTAAATTGCCTGAGGTGGAAACCTGAGAAAATTAATAACTGTTACTCAAGGAAAATTAATATATTTTGCTCAGGTGTAGATTAGGTATATATACACCACTCTTATCAGGTTTAGAGTCGGATCTACTACCCATATTTAGTTGTTGTGTTCACATTCATGTTTAGTATAAAACCAGCCCATATCAACTGAGATGCTATGAAATATTCTCTCTTTGTTTATTTTTGGTCATTGTTTTTCATTCTTGCCTTTTGTAATCACCTTAGCCTTTGTCTTGTTACCTTTATAATCTTATATATATATATATATATATATATATATATATATATATATATATATATATATATATATATATATATATATATATATATATATATATATATATATATATATATATATATTCCATTGCATATTTAAATTCTTTTCTGGCTAGTGTAATTGCATGAGTCAATTCTCGATTCTATTGTTCCGAAACTGTCATCAAAATTTCTGTCTTGATGAGCAACTTGCAACGTTGCTTATTGATCTCCATGGTCGATGATTCTGTTAGAATCAACATCCTTTTGGTTGCATTGAAAGCTTCTATTTTTCACAACCAACACCCCCGGTGGTGGGGGGCACCCCCACCCCCAGGGGCGAGTTGGTCAAGGAGATGGACATGAAAACTCATGAGTTTTGTTTTTGTTTTTGTTTTTGAATGGTGGAAAAAAGAGAATTGGAAAACATTGTCTGGGTGAAGTATTTATCGGAGACATTGGCCGGTTTTGATTTATGTAGATGCTTAGTTTAAATATTCTGACCAAATTCTAGACTGGAGAATTTTTTTTCATTTTTTCCCCAGCGTGAGCTTTTGTTGGGGTCCTTGAGTTGGGCTTACAGTTGGTCTGTTCAACCCACAAAAGTGAGCTGTGATTAAGGGTTTGGTCTAATATACAGACTGTTGATCAATTAATGGATCACTATATAGGACTTTCTCTGGCCCTTCTGTGCATTTTTCTTTTGAATTTATTGGGTGTACTAATACTACGGGTGTGTAGTGACATTCTACATGGGGAGGGATTTGTTACTAGTTTAATGTACATGTCTTGAGATGCCTTTCTGTTTTTTTCATCTGGTGGGTTCTGTGGATGGTAGCTTTTGTAGGGCTTAAGGTTTGTCAGGTTCAATCCACATATTAGGCTGCAATTAAGGTTTAATCCTGTATCCAAATTGCTGACATATTGATGGAACATCCGTCCAGAGGACTTCTGTTGGCTCTGGCCATTCTTTTTGTCTGGGTGTTCAGTTCCTTTGTATGCACAAACACTTCAGGTGTGTAGTGAGTAGTTAAATTCTACGTGGCAAGGAGATTTAATTACTAGATTGGCATACTTCTCTGGAAATGTTCTTGTGTTTATTTCTGTTTTGTGTTTAAAGGGATTATATCGCTTGCTTGTGTTTTCTTGTCATGCCCTGCACAGCGGAGGCCTTTAAATTTCATTGCACATCCCATGATTTTGCTCTGTTGGGAATTCACCATATGTAGTTTTTACATGGATTAACTCACTAGTTTGAGACTGCAAATAAACATACTATTCTTAATGTTAATCTGAAAATCGCAGGTAATGTCCATTAAACGTGGATTGTTGGATAGTGTCTGTGATACTGTTCAAATCTTTGGTGATCATGGTTATGCTCCCTCTGCTGAAATTATAGAGATTAAACCTCCAGTAAAAGAAGATTCAGTATCAAATACTACTAAGGACATTGATGAGCATGGCTACAGTGAGTTATTTCTCATCTTCTCAACATCATCCCTGGGGAAATTTCTTTCTAGTCTTATTTCCATGACGTTAATTGTGTTGTGTTCTCTATCTTCTTTAGAGGAAACTTTTCATATCAATGTATCCTTCGAAGGAAACTGTTTTGCATGACTAGTAATTTTCCTTTGTTGATTTTCTTGAAGCCTTATATACCATTGTCTTAAAATCGGCCTAGGCATTTGCCTAAGCCTCGCCTAGGCGGAGGCGCTCCTAGAGCCGCTACGGTTTGGGCCTAGGCGGCCTCCCTGGGCGCTGCTAGAGACATGCTTGACAAAGCAGAGTTGGCCCCGCTTAAGCAGCCCACTTCGTGCTTGGGCTGTCTGGGCAGGCCACTTACTAATTTTGTTTTTTTTGTTTTTAGTTAAGTGGGTCAAATATGAGTCAATCAGTTATATATGGCCAAATAATTTTGTAAATAATAAAGTACCACTTCATACTTGATTATAGCTTAATAAATTAGGCATTAATAAATTAGACAATTCAACTGAAAAATTGTTGTGAGTTAAATGAAATTCGGGCATAAAACTTTTGTACCTTTTATGATTTTCTTAATTATTTTGAATATGCAATATACCTAGATACATTTTAAAAATTAAAAAAAAATAGAAATTTGCCTAGGCCCTGCCTAGTTCCCGTCTAAGCCCCTAGGCACTGGTCCCGAGCTCTGGTGCCACCTATTGCTTCCTTAAACATTAATATCTAGCATATTTTTAGTTTTGCTTGGGTTTGGATCCTTCTTCTGCTTCTTTAATGTTCCGATTTTGATGTAATGTAAAGCTCACATGACCCCTTAATGCATTTCTAAGCTGCACCTTTCAATTTTCTTTTGGATGTTGCAGGAGTTACTGTTGATGATATCATAAAAAATATTGCTGAATATTTTAGGCTTGATGCTGTCATGCCTAGTGAAAGAGAGTTGCTATCTCAGAAGCCATTTGAGACCTTGAAAAAATTTTGTGATTGTGAAAGATGGTTGGCAGCTCAGTTTTCTGTTAAGGAATTTGATTCTCTTGGCCATGGAAATTTCTTTAGTTTTTTGGAACAGCATGCTTCCCTACTTCCGATTGGACTGTATACTTATCTTAATGGCAAATCTCCTGGGCCATCCTGTGTGGAGGCCTCTATTCTTCAAGATCAACTAGGAATTTTGCTATCTCAAGCTGCGAGTAACCTGATTGAGGAAGGGAACATATCTAAATCGGACATTTCTTTGGTTCTCGAGAAACAATTCCCAACAATCAGCTTCCACATAGCAGGTGATGAACCAGAGAAATTCCTTTTAGACCTTATTAAGAGGCAGAAAGATCACAATAACTCTAGCTGTGTCCTATACTCCATATCATTGTTGGGGAAACACTCAATTGGCGGCTTGTTGGCATGCCAGGAAAAAATTCCATCAGAAGGTACTGGTACGGAGACTGGTACAGGTCAGAAAATTTATTCTCATCCTAACTTTTCTTCCAAAGATGCTATTGGTTGCTTACTCAACGTACCGATGTTGTCTGATTTGCTATCTTGGTCGCACTGGGATGTTTTATATGCTCCCTCACTTGGGCCTCTCTCTGATTGGCTGTTAAATGAAGCTGATGCCAAAGAATTATTATGTATTGCCACAGTGGATGGAAAATTTATCAGAATTGATCAGTCAGCAACTGTCGATGATTTTTTGGAAGCTATGGTTCAGCGTTCACCATTCCAAGTAGCTCTAAAATTGTTATCTTTATTGTCTTTATATGGAGGAGTAAGTAATGCCCCGGTATCTCTTCTCAAGTGCTATGTACAACAGGCAATCAATGTCATAATAGAAAACTCTACTAATTCAGAGGAACTGAGGACCAATAGGGAGAGTTTGATGCAAGAAAATGCATGGCAAGGACAGGGCATTACAGATAAGGTGTCAAATATCAGTACCCATTCTGTTGATTCTCAAGAAAGTTTCGAGTCCATCAGCAGGGGTAGCGTGTTATCTGAAAGCTTATATGGAATCAATAAAGCTGTCATAAATATATCTAGATTTATTCTTGAGTGCCTTGATTATTTGCCTTTAGAATTCAGGAGTTTTGGATCAGATATATTGGTCTCAGGACTTCGATCTGTTGCTAAAGATGCATATTCAGTCATTTTGCGTGAATGCTGCCAAACCAATCACCGTCTCATGCTTCATGACATAGGATTATCACTTGGAATAGCAGAATGGATTGACGATTTCCATGAGTTCAGTTTGAGAGCTGCTACTGATTCGTTCATCTCTTCTACGACCTTGGATAGAACTTCTTTATGTTCTGCACCAGGTGGAACCTTGATTCATACAGGAGATGCACCTGAGAAACCTGTACCTAACAATCGTAACATGTTCGGCAGCATTTTGGCTGATGCTTCAGAGGCAGATGCGGCTAAATTGTATAATGAAGATAATGTGGGAGAAAATTGTATTATTTTGGCTGATGGCAACTGCAAAAGGCAAGACCGTAATAGTGCAGTCGCTGAGAACTGTAGTATTGCAGAAAATAGGGTAGTCCAAGATGCAGCATATATTGTTGAATCCATTCGACGTGAAGAATTTGGTTTAGATCGTAATCTCAATTATTCTGACAGTTGCATGCTGAAAAAGCAGCATGCTCGCCTGGGAAGAGCATTACATTGTCTTTCTCAAGAACTGTATTCACAGGATTCACATCTTCTACTTGAGCTTGTAAGCACCTACCATTCTCACTCTAAACAGTAAATATTTGCACTATAGCCTTTTAATGAAGGATACGAGTAGTTTAATGGCACCTTTTTATGATCTGAATATTTTTGACCTAGGTCGCCATGGTTTGTTTCATCATTCCATTGGCACATGAAATTATGATCTAAATTCACAACTATTTCCCTACATTAAACAGCTTTTTATGTTCGCACATCCTGTATCTGTTCTTAGTGTTCCTCATAGGATACTTCTGAACAGTTCATTTTATGCACTACTTTTATCTTTATGCACAATGCCAGCTTTTCTTAGTAAGTAGTATAACACAGTTCTTAATTATTCTTGGGAATTCAGCAATATCTCATATGGTGTTGGGTAAACCTGCTTATCACATTAACCTCATGGGGTCTACCCTGGGGGAGTAGCTGACTTTACTTTTCTTTATTGAGACTGCAGTTTGCGTTGATGTTTTTCTGTTTTGTTTTGTTTTGAGGGTGTTGTTGGGGTTTTTTTTTTTTTTTTGGGGGGGGGGGGGTGTTGGATATTCATATGATATAAGCTTTTTATTTGGTCTGAACTTCAAACACTACTTGCTGGTGAAAGCAAAAACCAAAACTATCCAGAGTTCTTGTTCCCATTGATTAATGTTGAACATTTGGTTAGATGGAAACAATGCGAGAATAGCTATTAGTGATGCTGGTATAGATTTATTTAGATACACACAAATCAGTGTTGCCTATTGGTTTCATTCCAATTGCCTCCTTTTTGTCAAGTCTTCGGTTTTGTGGTATGCTTTTTAATACTCTCCTTGCGCATATGCACATTTGTCATGTATATGTATTGCTATATATCCATTAATGTGTGCATATGCATATATCGCATGCGTGCGCGTGGTGTGTGTGTGTGTGTGTGTGACGTGGGTGAAGTGTTCCTATGGTGACTTAATAGGGTAACTACCTAAGGAGTCGGTTTAAAATCTCATGACGTGCCATCCAAATTGATGATCCACAACGTTCATTATGATTTTGTGCAATTTGATTTTGATACCTCTCAACCATGCATCAAGTAGTTTTAAAACGAACGGTTTATCAAGAAGAGAACAAATGAGGCCACCTGATTGGTGATTGATATGCTAATCACACGATTTTTCATACACCATTTTAGGGTGCGGAGATCATGAACAACACAGATCATCCATTTGGATTGTCTACCATGAGATTTTAGGCCGACTTATTATTTATTACCTCAGAAGTTATCTTAGAAACACCTTGCAAAAGTTATGTGTATTTATTATATGCATGAGTGTGCGTACGTGTGTGTGTCCATGTGTGTGTGTGTGTGTGTGTGTGTGTGTACATACACACATACATATACTAGAAAATGCACATACTATGCATGTGAAAAATTCAATCTTTTTTACGTCATCACAGAAAATCAAAGAAAATAAATAAACAACTTCCAAAGGTCAACTAAATCTTAGCTTACCATGTAGGATATGTGACTTTGTGTCAATGTTCCATCTTTTTGAAAACTTTATGAGTTAAAGATTGTAGTTTGATTGATTTCATTTATTAAAGTTCTAGTTAAATTGAGATTCAAGACCACAATTTTGATGGGGTTTATATCTTATATTTTTATTTAGATTCTTCATTTGAGTAAAATTTCATAGCAATCTTTTTGAATGTGCTTTCCTATTTATGGTAGTAGGGATATAGAAAAAGAAGAGAATTGATAATTGAGTACTTGGATGCACTGGCGTAAAAGAGCCAGACTTGAGCAAACTAGCTCTGTTTGAGTTCGGCTTGGAATTTATTTCCAGCCAGCTCGAGTTTGTCTTGTTTATTTTTTGAGCTTTAGTGGAGTGCTCAAGTGCGGCTTGATTTGAGTCTGAAAATTCAATTCGTGAAAGCTGAAAATATAAAAGAGCCAAAATCAAGCTAGTCGCTTTACTATCGTGAATTTGATTCAGCTTGACATTGATCAATAAGAATGTTATCTTCACTTTTATTTAACAAATGAAATCATAAACTTAAAGAATAATTTTTGTTATATACTTTCAAGTTCTCAATATCATGATCATAATCTATACATGGCCTTAATCATATTTGTGATTGATACATATATCGAGCTTATTTGAACCGAACTTGAGTCAGCAAGCCTCGTTCGAGTTCGGCTCGTTTATAAACCTGAGCTTGAGTTTGGTTTGTTTATTAGTCGCACAAGCCAGAATCGAGCTAAATGACAAGCTGAACCTGAATCGTTCAGGAGTGGCTTGTTTGTTTCACACTCCTGCTTGAATGATGATTGGATACAAATAGAAGTGATTAGATTTCTTAAGTTTTGAATGTAATCCATCTAGATAGATTTCATCACATGGTTGGATTGTATAAATTTCAATAGGAATTTCAAAATATATTAAAAAATTAAATTCTAATTTGACAGACCTCTATATTTTATTTAGATTATTTATTTGACAATTTCAGAGCTATCTTTTGTGATGACATTCTTAATTTATAATGGTACATGGATAATTGTTTCTAATACATCTAGAGAAAAGATGATTGAGCATTTAGAATTGATTGATGATTTTATATATATATATATATATATATATATATATATATATATATATATATATATATATATATATATATATATAATTAATTAGATATTAAGAATTGAATAAAAATATTTTAGATGGCTTTCAAGTTTCTAAAATATGGTTAGATTTGATATATTTCATAAGAATTTCAAATATATTAATTTTTTTCATATATTAGAAGGCTCTAGAGTATGAGAGAGAGAGAGAGAGAGAGAGAGAGAGAGAGAGAGAGAGAGAGAGAGAGAGAGAGAGAGAGAGAGAGAGGCTCTCCAAGTAGCAATGCTGAATTCAGCCCCTCAATCTGATTGAACCATCAAAGTTGTGGATGCTAGAAGTGTGGAATTGAGTATTTTAGTTAGCGGGAATCTTGCTCCTATCTTCCTTTTGGATTTTATTTTAAAAGGAGACAACAGTGGAACATGATTCTAGTGGGCTCTGTGCTGTTCTTTGGTTTTTTTGGTATTTTGTAAAGGGTAAGTTTCCCAACTCTGTGATTTACTTGAGTAGATCTCTTTGGATTGTCACTTGGATCTTTCCTTTGTAGACTACATGGTTGCCCATTGGGTTGATTTCTGAGACAATAAACTTTATATATGGAGATTGGTTATTGTTCCCACTTATTTAGGGCTCCTAATCCTAGTGGATGTATATTCCCAAAATATCCCAAAATAACTCAAAAAGATTTCTTCTAGATATTCCTGAAATAGGAGTAGGTTTCCTTGTTCAAAATATGCTTTCCGTACTAGATAAATGTTAGAAAAGGTGTCTGTTTACACATGAGACATTTGAAAAAATTTGCCTAGATGCCTTCAATTTTAATTAAAGATGTTTGGAAAATGTTTGCAGTTCAAAAAGAACCTACTCTCTTGATGCAAACCACATGTATTATGGAGAAGCTCTTTTCTTGACTGAAACAAATTTCGGTCGACAAAGTTTCTTTAAGATTAGTGAGAATGTGAGGAAAATTCTACAACTTTGCAACGAGTAGAGAGGGATCTGAAAATTCTTAATTGGCTAGTTGTAAATAGCCCCAGGGCTATTTACATATTTGCAAGGGATTACCCCGGATCTACGCTGAGGTATTGACGGTGATTCTCAAATATCGTAGACCAGAATGTGATATGATGAGAAAGAATGCAATAGAAACAAAGACAGGGAACGAGTTAACTACCCCTAATGGTCAAAGCGAGCCCTTTAATTCAATTCTTCATTTTTAATTAAATTTAAATTAAGAATCAATCAAGTCTTCCAAAGTAGGATTCAAACCTACGACCAATCAGTTAACAGCCGACCGTGTACCACCGAGCTACTGAGGAACAACGAGAGATTCAACCAACTCCCGTTCTGAACCCATGACTCTCGGTGAAGGCTTAGGTTTACTGGAAGAGGAAAATAACCTATCTTATGATGATGAGATACTCCGGATAGCACTTAACCATGTATATTTTGGACCTAGCTAGTAAAATATTGGAGGACTTTGGTGGCTGGAAGCATAATTCTCGGCAAGCCTTGTATAGCGGGAAATGCCCCCGGCGAAATCTGGGGTAATGCGTGAGAATAGGATCTGAGACTTGAGGAAGTTATCCTAAAATAACTGCTTAGTGGGGAACATATTGGAATATCTGGTAAGCTTTTGGAAACTATCTTGTGTTGCTTACAACGATATATTCATTTTCTAATAAATTTTACATTAATATTACTATATGCTTCAGTTCAAATCTATCATTTCTCTATTAAGATCTTATATACGTTATAGACATATCTCTAATACTGCTCTGTTCTAAGTTCTGTTTACAATTTATATGAGCCATACCACGTCTTTCATGGGAATCCTCATGGAGTTTATTATCTTTAGGTTTTAAAACCAAATTATTATCAACAGTGAACTCCGCTGTGTAAGGATGACTTAACACTGGGACCGCATTTGTTGAAGTTTAGAATTGTATCAAAATCCCTACTGCAGCCTAGAACTGTTGCCAAAGCTTCAGCATATTGCAATGTGAACTAAGTAGGTGATGAGTGATCTTAACCTTTGGTCTGAATTGCTGCCTTGATGCAGCCACCCACCGTGTCTGCCACGAGAGAGGGGAAGAATGGGTTATGGCATCACTACCACTAGAAGCTGGTTGGGTTGGACCTGCTTCGTCTAACGGGGACCTGATCTGCCTCTATTACGTTCTAGTTTCATATGTTTTTTTTTCCAAGGTTTGAACAAATACCTGATATGACCGATAATGAAATTTCTTAAAGCGGAATATCGATACAATACAGACTTCTCTGACACAACAAGACAAGTGAATGATAAACTGCTGATATTCCTGATTTCGATACTGATACGGGGATTTCAGACATTTGTTTTTTTTGTTTTTTTTTTTTCCTTTAAAAAGCTTTCTTCGCGAAGGCGGCTCAGTGTTGGGCGCCGGGTCTGACGTCCCATCATGCCTAGCAGCACCATTTAAAAAACCGATCATTGCTATTCCTCTGAACCTCTTGGTGAGGTTTGTACTTGGCTTCTTACCAGAATTGAAAATGCATAATACTGTCTTGCAGATACAGATGTAGGTGTCATATGAATTACTGGAAATGCTGGCAATTGGCGTACTATATGTATTGTTCATTTTTTTTACACCTGATAAACACTACCATTCATTTAGTTGTAAACTGTATCATGTACAGATTTTGGTTTTATACTAAGCTTGTTGTGATATGCTACAGTCAACGTATTTCACTCATCTATCCTGGTTTTTGTATGCTTTGTATTGCTTTATATTTACTGGACCTAGAATTTCTCATCTGTTATTTGTTTGTACTTTGAATTGATTCGGGTGTTATTAGCTTGTCCATCATTTCTCCAACTAAATTGTTTTCTGATGTTTCATTGCACACCAGGTACAAAATGCAGATGATAATATTTACCTGGAAGATGTGGATCCCACACTAGTATTCATTCTTCAAGAAGCTGGTATTGTTGTGTTAAACAATGAACAAGGGTTCTCTGCTGAGAACATAAGAGCCCTTTGTGATATTGGGAATTCCACGAAAAAAGGATCAACCGCAGGGTATATCGGACACAAAGGCATCGGGTTCAAATCAGTATTTCGGGTAGGCTGAATGGATCTTATTATTCAACTGCATCTTTCATGTAATCATGTTTTGCACGTATTCTGCTTGTTGCTTCATTTGATTCCCATTTGCATTTTGACTTGCTTCATGATAAATATTATCACATCTATACGATCTTATGCTTTGAACATGCAAGGATAAAAGTTGTTTGCAAGTATCATGCTTGCATATTTGAATCCAAAAAATTCATGCCTCTTTCTGTCTAATGTAATGTAGGCAACAGTGTATATTGAGTACTAGTGTCCTTCAGCTTAATGGTTGCCTAAATATTTTCTAGGATTAGGTGACTAATTTTTTTCTCCAAGTTGTTAAAATACTCATTTTGGTCTATTGATGTATGATTTGGTTTAATATCCCAATAGTTCTTAGCTTACATATTTGCTCTCCTGTTGAAGAATTATGATGTACATTATATTATGGTTTTAGTTTGTTGAAGAAGTAATTGCAAGGAACATGCCCATCAAGCAAATGATAGATTAAAGAATAAGAACTTATTGAATTGCAACTCAAAAAAAATTGTCCCCATGCTTTCAGTTGATCATGTCATTGCTACAGATGCAACCAAAAGTTTTAGCATTGCGGGCGCAAAAAAAAAAAAAAAAAAAAAAAAAAAAAAAAAAAAAAAAAAAAACAGGACCCCTGGAAAAATTGTTAACTGGCTACAAACATGAAAGGTGAAAAGATCTGAACTTTTGCTACAAAGAATTTTGTGGATCATCGTATAGAAGACAATTATTTTGACTATGTCATTTATACCCTGTTTTATATCCAATATGCAAAGATTTAACTTGTTTCTAATGTCAGAAGTAATTGTAAAGGATTGATAGTCCTTAGCATGTTTCTAAATCTGTTACTAGGGTTCTAATTGTATTCATTCAATGAGAGAATTTCTTTGTTGACATATTCTTGTTTTAGCAGCTTATGGCTGTCTACAAGATTACTGTCTGTTAGGTGTGCTTGCCAATTATATTTCAAGTTTGTTGCCTTCCTCCCCTCTGTATGTTGCTGCATTTTCATGGGGGGTCAAAGTGAAAAAAAAAACTGAACCTGTTGGATTGGCATATTTCTATTGACACAAACATTTCAATATGGCAGCCAATAAATCAGATGTATGGCTTCCAATGAGAGGGTTAAGGGAGAAGAAAGTTGAAGAAGGAAAAGCTATATAGCACATATACCTTATCAAAGATTCAAAGGAGACATACCTGTGTTGGATGCTTTTCCGATACTTGAATACTCTGATACTTGACCGATACGTGTCGATGCTCTTTTGACATATCCTAAATTTTGCAATGAGTTCTAGAAGTATTAGAGACATATCCTAGACATAACCAAGACTATAAAATTTAAAAAAATAGTTTTAAAAGAGTATAATTTTGAATTTAGAGTTTATGGCTCTATTACTTGTAAATGCATTGCACTTATAAAACTTGTCTAATTTATCACAATCATTGAAAGAGTTAATGATTTATGACTCAAAAATGTTTTAAAATATTTAAGATATTGTGTTCTTGTAATTATTATAATCTTACAAATTCATGCTATATATGGTAAATATTAAGGCACACGGACAAGTATAATTTAATTATTATGTATAGTTGTACATATACAATATCATATTTTTATCCATATCTATATATTTTTACATTGTATATTATATATGTGTATCTATGTATAACATACAAATATACAAATATATGCACATAATATTTTTTGTATCCATACCACATCCGTGTCTATCCATACCACATCCGTATCCTTGTTTTTCAAAATTAGTCATATTCTTGTGCTTGTATTGTGTCATACCGGTATTATGTGTCCATGTCCATGCTTCATAGAGGAAAGCTAATAAATAAGATGAAACGAAGATTAGAAATGAAGATGAAGCATAAAATGAAGAAAAATCATAAAATAAATAGGGAATAAATAGGAACATATAGGGAAAAGAGAATTGGAGAGGAAAAGAAGAAGAGCATGGATATTAGAAAAGAAACAGGACATACATATTGGCTCTTAACAACAGTAATAACTCTGAGACCTGTCACCTGTCAGGGGATTTTGCAAAGAGAAAGCTAAAGGGTTATTCACATTGCTATCATTTAAGGAAGAAATCTATCAAATTGGAGAGAGGTCTCCTGTCATCAGCCCTTTGAATTGGTGCAAAATTCTTGTATGAGCAAACTGGGACAGGAAAGGGATTTGTAAATAACAACACATTTTAATGTAAACACAAACTGACAGCTTGATTTTATGGAATTAGACGGATCAAGTGCCTAGGTATAATTGTTGTAGTTATTTAAATCATCAATATTTTCTTTGACTGGCTATAATTTTAGTTAATATTTTTGTACAGAATATTTAACAGGAGGCCTTCCCACATTTATGCTGGAGGCCTTCCTGCGTACCCATGTTTCTGGTGGAGACATTTTGATTTAATGTTTCAAGCAAGTCATGTTTACGGTGGAAAATAGCTTAAATATCTACGTGATGGGGGCTGTTAAATTTTCTTGTTATACATTGTTACTTGTTAGCCCACAATAAATGATCTTAAGCATGTGGTAGAGTGGTGGTTTTCTGACAACTTTGAAGGGATTGTGTCGGCTTTATAACCTCACTTTGATATGCTGCAGTATGAGATCTGATTGCTACACTTTCATTGTGTTCTCTTCATTATTTAGAGAACATTTATTACAGGGGTTCTTTTCCTTTCTGCAACATGTATTTATATCATACAACTTCTAATTCATGAATCTCAATGTCCGAATTTTACAAGAAGAGATTTTTCGTATATTATTGATGTGGGTAATGCCTCAAATATATAGACATCACAGTTACATTACTTACATTAAAAGAAAACCTCTAATTTTAATACAATTGCTTCTCATAATATGAGTAAGACATAACATATATAAACATGACTCCTATTAGCATATAAAAACATGACTTTTAACATGGTAACTATAATAATCAAAAACTTTAACACTCCCTCTCAAGCTGTAACTTAAATTTTAATTATGCCCAGCTTGCTACGCAAAATTAAAAAACTCTTTCTAGATAATGTTTAAGTGAAGATATCTTCAAGTTGACAACTTGATATGACAAACGAAGTGACTATCTGATGTGTCATCACCATGTCTAAAAAGCAACAGTTGTTTTCAATATGCTTTGTTCGCTTATGAAAAACAGAATTATTGGCATTATATATAGCCGCTTAATTGTCACAGTACATCACTATTAACTTGTTGTAGATGATGCCATTCACAAGAAGAGATTGAATACACATCAATTCACAAGCTGTATGAGTCATGATTCGATGCCTCAACAATAGGTCGAGTAACAATATTTTATTTTTTACATCGCCATGTCACCAAATTGTCTCGAACAGAAGTGCAATAACCAGTAGTAGAATGACAATCAATAGGATCATTGGCCCAATTGACATCAGAATATCCCACAATATCCAAATGAGATGAATGACGATAATATAACCCTTTACCAGGAGCCCTTTCAACATACCTTAGGACACGACAAACAATAGTCCAATGAAGCTGATGCAGACTCTGCATATATTGACTTAACACACCCACGATCACGTCGAGTGACAGTTAAGTGAATTAGTTTGCCGATCAGTCACCTATATTATCTAAGATCAGCGAGCGGCTCTCTAAGATTTTAATCTAAACAAATATTAGGATCCATAAGAGTATCAATAGATTTAGATCCTAATGTACCAGTTTCTTCCAACAAATCAATAAGATATTTTCTTTAAGACAAAGATAGACCTTTTGGAGACCTCGATCCCTAGAAAATACCTCAAAGAGACCAAGGCCTTTCATATGAAAATGAGAAGTCATATAAGCTTTCAATTGAATAATACCTTGATGATCATCTCCAATGACATTAATATCAAGATAAACTGTAAGAATAATAATACCAGCAGAGAAATATCTTACAAATATATAGTGATCAGAAGACCTCTTTCGCAGTCCATACCGCACAACAACAATACTGAACTTGTCAAACCAAGCTCGGGGAGATTGCTTCAAATCATAGATTGTTTTTTTAAGTTTGCAAATCTTATCACTCTCTTTGAACCTTATAACCGAGAGGCTGAAGCATGTACACCTTTTGAAGATTAATATGCAATAATGCATTCTTAATACAAAGGCCATTGTTTTACTACAACAACTGATCAAAGAATCCAAACAGTATACAGACGAGCTACTGGAGAGAAAATCCCAAAATAATCAACACCATAAGTTTGTGTAGTTCTTAGCAACTAGCCGTGCCTTCAAGCGCTCAATCTGTTAATCAGGGAGAGTTTTGACAGTGTATATCCATCAACAACCAACAATTTATTTTCTTGGTGGTAAAGAGGTTAATTTTTATGTTTTATTAGCACACAAAGCAATCATCTCTTCATCCATAGCATTTTTCCATCCAGGATTCAACATAATCTCACGATAAGATTTCGGGAGACACACAGAAGACAATTTGATTGTAAAATTAAAGTATGTAGGAAATAAATGAGAAAAAGATACTACTTTATTTATAGGATACCGAGTGCAAGAACGAGTATCTTTTCGAAGAGTTATGAAAAGCTCACACTTCAGTGAAAGCAGTTGGCTGGTGATGGGGTAAGGTGTCCAGATTAGTAGTTATCTTCTTGCGTTCTTGATAAACTTGAAGTGGTGAAGATGCAATTGGAACATGAAGTGGAATAACATGAATGACATAAGAAGGTATGGCGGACCATGAAGAGTGAAAAATAAGGTGTGTTTTTAAATAAAGTAACATCAACACAAACCACATATTTCTACTCTTGGGTTTCCAATATCGATATCCTTTTTGCGTATGAGAATATCATAGAAAACACATCAAACTGATCGAGGTTTCTCTAGAATTTGAATAAAACACACCCACCAAAAAATCTTTGGAGGTAACTCAAACAAGTATTTATCAAGATAAAGAACTAAGAATGATGTTTTGTTATCCAAAATCGAAGCAGGAACTCTATTAATTAGGTGACAAGCAGTAAGTACTGCATCAGCCCAAAACATTTTGAGATTTGTATATAAATCATTAGTATTCGAGTAATGTCATGTAAATGATAATTTTTTTGTTCAGCCACTCCATTTTGTTGAGGTGTATGAGCACACAAAGTTTGATGAGTTATACCATGAGAACCACAATAATTTTGAAGAGCATGTTTCATATATTCCAAATCATTATCAGAATTAAATTGAGTAGTAATCTTTTTATGAAACTTTTGAAAAATAGATAGAATTTCAGAACGATCTTTCACTCAAAATACCCAAGTTATACGAGAATAATCATTAATAAAAGTTATAAAATAAGAAAAATCAGACACTTAACTCGAGTAGGACCCCAAATTTGAGTATGAACTGAACTACTTCAAATGGAGCACTACATTGGTTGATTACACTAGAAAGAAGTTCTATGATGTTTTTCAAACTGACATGACTCATATTGTAATTGTGAGACAACCTTAACAGAAGGAACTAACAATTTAATTGATTTTAAAGATACATGGCCTAAATGATAGTGTCACTGTATTGCAGGCTCATCACATGCAAGAGCAAAAATGCCTATTTTAGATTGAATATCGCACTTAAGATAATACAGACCATCCCGCTCATACCCCTCACCAATCACCTTCTTCGTCTAAAGATCCAAAAAAGTACAAGGAAAAAGTTATAGAACAATTAAGAGGTTTAGTCAAATGACTAACATATACGAGATTAAAAAGAACGTAAGGAATATAATTAACATCAAAGAGTGCAAGAAAAGAGGTGAGATTGACAGTGCCACAGACTAATACTTTGGAGGCTTGGAGCTACCATAAGCAAAAACAACAGAAGGTGCAGAAGATGGTGTGAAAGTGAAAAAGACCGTAAATTTATTTGTCATATGGGTTGACACATCTGAAGTAGATACTGAATGCATCTTCTAAATAAAAAAAAAATCATATTCGGATCTACATAAATCACAGAAACGTCAACAAAAGTAGGTGGAGCAATAGTGTTCTGTGCAGTCGATGAGGAGGATCCAACAACATGAGACAAATAAGCAGCTCGAGGAGGATCCATTAGTTCTCGGGTCGGATCGAACAAATCACGGCCTTCAATTGTAGGTGTGAAGCACACAGAGGGCCGGCGGGGCTCCGATGAGGGTGGTCGAGGACACAACTAGACGGAGGGGCTCCGGCGAGGGCCATGCGACATCGTGGAAGGCCGACTAGGGTGCCATTAATGTCAATGAATCGCCGTGCGGTTGCAATGAGCACCAACAAGTCGTTGCGAGACCGCGATGATGAAGGCGAGGTTTGAGGTGAAGATGATGATGAAGATGAAGATGAAGTCGACGAGGTCTGGTGACGTAGATGGTGTCACAGAGAGATCATCAGAATTGATTCAAGCTCAGATTTGAGAAGGCGAGGTCGTTGTGATGTCAGATTGATGGCGGTGCGGTGGTGGCGTTGGATCGAGGTTGATTTTTGGGTTTGTGTTTAGTGGAGAACAGAAGAAGAAAGGTGAGGAAGGAGCTGATGAATAGTAATTTTGGTATTTTGATGAATTTTTGGTGGATTTTTGTTTGATTTTTGAACAATAACTTTTTTTTGGTAGATCTAGGGTTTTTGGGAATTTTTTTGGAAGAAATCAGGAATTTGTTGATACATGTCAGAATTTTAGAAGAAGAGATTTTCGTATATTATTGACGTGGGCAATGCCCCAAATATATAGGCATCACAGTTATATGATAAGGAAGCTTCTAATCTTAATACAATTACTTCTCATAATATGAGTATGACTCTTAATAACATATAGAAACATGACTCCTATTGACATATATAAACATGACTCCTAATATGGTAACTATAATAATCAAAGACTTTAACACTCAACTTGCATGTTTATGCCATACTATGCTGTAATGTTGTGATTCTTGTGAAGCTCAATTTGGTTGGTTTACTCAATGATTTCTTCTCTAGGTTACCGATGCTCCTGAGATTCATTCAAATGGGTTTCATGTGAAGTTTGATGTCACTGAAGGTCAGATTGGATTTGTTTTGCCCACCGTAATTCCACCTTGCAATATTGACATGTTTAGTCGGCTATTATCTAGTGACACCCGGTGGAACACTTGTATTGTGCTTCCCTTCAGGTCTAAAAGTATTGAAGGGATGGGGATGACTTCCATAATATCCATGTTTTCAGATCTTCATCCATCCTTGTTACTGTTCCTGCATCGGCTTAGGTGCATCAAATTTTTGAACATTCTCAGTAACACACTTGTTAATATGAGAAGGGAGATCCTTGGTAATGGCATTGTAAAAGTTTCCCATGGTCAGGAGACAATGACTTGGTTAGTCGTTAGCAAAAAGTTGCCAGCTAAACTCATTCGATCTGATGTAAAAAGTACAGAGATAGCTGTAGCCTTCACGCTAGAAGAGTGTGAGAGTGGTGAATACAAGCCTCATCTAAGCCAGCAACCTGTTTTCGCTTTTCTTCCATTAAGAAATTATGGGCTGAAATTTATTCTTCAAGGAGATTTTATGCTACCTTCTTCTAGAGAAGAAGTGGACGGAAATAGTGCTTGGAACCAGTGGTTGTTGTCAGAATTCCCTGCTTTGTTTGTTAGCGCAGAACAATCCTTCTGTTCCCTTCCTTGCTTTCAGAAATGTCCAGGAAAAGCCGTGACCATCTATATGAGTTTTGTTCCCATTGGAGGGGAAGTACACGGATTCTTTTCTCATCTTCCTCACCTGATAATTTCTAAACTGCGAATGTCTAATTGCTTGCTTTTGGATGGTCCTGACTTGACTTGGGTTCTGCCATGTAGAGTTCTAAGAGGTTGGAATGAGCAGGCTCGCATGCTTTTATCTGATAGTTTGCTTCAAAAACATCTTGGTCTTGGTTATTTGAGCAAGGATATTGAATTGTCGGATGTGTTGGCAAAGTCACTTGGTGTTCAGGACTATGGACCCAAAGTGTTAATTGAGATTATTTCAGCTGTATGTCGCTCCAAGGATGGTATTATGTCTTTGGGTCTTGATTGGCTTTCCACATGGCTTGGTGTACTTCATTCAACGCTGTCTACTCATTCTTCTGGATATCATTCATTAAATGCTCGATTTGAGCATGACCTTATTATTTCTCTTAGAACAATTCCGTTTATTCCCCTTTCAGATAGCTCATGCAGTTCTGTGGCCGATGGTCCAATATGGTTACCTTGTGATGCTTCAAGTGTTGGTATCGACGGAAAATACAATGCTACAGAATTTCCTAGCTTATATGCCAAACTTCGAACTGTCAACCCTCTCCTTCTCTCTGCAGCAGCCAAAAACATGTACAATATTGAAGTTGCCAAAAGAGACAATCTTGTACACATGCTATGCAAAATTGGCGTTCAACAGTTGTCCGCTCATGAAGTCATAAAAAGTCACATTTTAGTAGCCTTATCTGATGATAAGTGCAGGGATGAAGATAGGAATTTGATGATTGAATATTTATCATTCATATTGCTTCATTTTCAACATGATTGTGCAAGGTGCTGTTTTGAAAAGAAAGACATAATATCTGAATTGCGAAAAAGCCCTGTATTATTGACAAACCAAGGTTACAAGTGTCCAGTTGATGAGCCGGTTCACTTCGGTCAGGAGTATAAAAATCATGTTGATATGGATAAATTAATTGGAACTGTAGATGATAAGTGGCTTGAAGTTGATGTTGCTTATCTAAAGAATCCTAGTAGCCGATCATTATCATTTGGTGTGATGAAGTGGAGGGACTTTTTTCAGGAGTTGGGAGTCACCGATTTTGTGCAAGTTACTTGCATCAGAAGAACTGCATCAGATATGTCCTATACTTTCTCTGCAGATATGGTGCTTGATGGAGAGCTTACTGTGGCTGCATCATTCATTGATGATTGGGAGTCATCTGAATTGCTTAATTTCCTGTCTGCATTTTCATCAAAAAAATGTCGAGAAAAGTGTATTTATCTTTTGGAAGTTCTTGATAAAATGTGGGATGATATTTATAATGCATATTCTAAAAGTTACATCATTTCCAAAACCAATGAAAATAAGAGAGCCGTTGAGTCTTCATTCTTGAAAAGTCTCCGTCAGTTTGAATGGATAGCATCTAGTTCAGATAATGACCTTCACCAATCTAAGGATCTTTTTTATGACTGTGATGAAGTGCGCTCTATTCTAGGAAACTTGGCCCCATATGCTGTTCCACAGGTTTGCCCATCTGATCCTTCAATCTTATACTGGCTGCCGTATGAGTTTTTGGTCATGTGGTAACATTTGTTTTGCAATGTTATTTATCAATTATTTCTTTATTTCTTTCCTAGTGAATTTCCATATTGCATTTTATTACTATTCTCCTTATCTCATATGCTTGTTATAATATTTGATATTTGTGAGTAAGAAAATGGCCTTTTTCGTTTAGGCAGGATTAGAAAGCAGATTTTTATAGAAGATCAACGTTAATTAGGGTATTTCTGGAAGTATTTACTAGACCTGTCAAATTCAATCTTGTTTTTGCATTTAAACATTTGTTTTCCTTTCTTTTGAAGGATGCACAGTCTAAGACTATTACCCGAGGTCATATGCCCTGGAAAAACATAACTTTGGGTGACCTTACATTATGAAACTTGACATATAACCCGTAATCAGTATATTTTATTTGTTCTATTATCTCCTTGAGAGGTTGGAATCTGTCCTTCAGAATCCAATTTAATTCCTGAACTTGTGCCATTAAAATATGATATAGGCATAAAGATTAATATGCCTTGTGTAAATTATTCATCAGGTGCAAAAGAAAGAAGATATCATCCTTTTCGTTCTTCTATATTCTTTCGAATCTTAGAGAATTTTGGGTCTTTGCTCCTTGGTCATACAAGTTTAATATGCAGGATCAATGAGTCAGGTTTTCTTACAACATGGCCTTTTGGGATCTATGGCAAGCCTCTTTTTGTGCATAGTTTTGCTTAGCATGATTTGACGCATCAAATTTTTCATGGAGACTTGTGCTCCTATCTGACCTATATACTGCACCAATACTTCTATCACAAAACTGTGCTTGTATCCATTATGTATTAGACATTGTGGATACTCATTGGATACTTGTAGGTTAGTTCTCTCACACGTCCTGAATTTAGGATACCCCGATATGCACCCTTAGTTTCATCTTTTACTTTTAAAGTCAAATGCTGTTGTAGCACTCTCACGCTCTTTAGACATTCACAGACACAACTTTATTGCATGCTAGATACTTTATTGATATGCATTATACTTTGGGGGTGTGTTTTTTCTTTCAATTTTCATGTTAAATTGTTATGTGTCTGAGAATATATTAAAATAATAGATTTCAGTTACATTTCAACATAAGACATGGTTAGTTGATGCATTAACCTCCTTCATCTAAAGATTAAAAAAAAATAACCTGAAAGCTAATATCTATGTCTATATAATATATATTCCTTCAAATGTATGAACTATTTGTGTATAATATGTGAAGATCATACATACACACACCATGTCTTACCCAAATCCTAGGCTTTTCAAGATTTCCTGCCGATTATCCATGTCCTATTGTGCCTATTTCCGATATTCCTGCATGACAACATAACCTCATTTTGAGGGGGCAAGGCTTAGACAATGATGATGTTAAATTAAAAGGAATGGAGGGACTGCTTAATCCGTTAATTTCGATTCTTGATCATTTGACCCACTGAGCATTTCTGGAGTATGTTTTATTGACGTACTTAAGTTAAAGCATATTCTCTCCAAGGATCATTATAAATTTATGATTAACTGAACTGATGCAGTTTGTCTGTGTGCAAAATGTGCAAATTACCACTGGAAGGAAAATTTACAAATGATTCAACAATTGCTGATCTACTGTCAACTTGATGTTGAGGACTGGATAACAAATTTGTGGCCATGTGGGTACGGGGAGTGATGCGAAGCCTCCACAACCCCTTTGAATTGTAGTCCTAATTAGATTGGGATTAAAATGTGTCCTTAAAATTTAGGAGTTCAGGACTTTGATCAGGATTAGAAGATGAGAGTATGAATTATTAGGATTTTCTTTGAGTTTTTGATTGTTTAAAATTTGGGTTTTTGTCTTTAATTAGAATATCATGGTTTAGAGTTTTAGTTGCTTTAGGATTTTATTGTTATTTTTATTTAGAATTCAACTTTATTGAACAGATTCTGTGTTAGGATATCAATATGAAAACTTTGTACTTTGATTTTAGATTGGCTTATGGTTGATTATTGAATTTTTTATTGTTTTTCTTTATCCCTGATTGAGGATTGTTTTCCTCTGGATTCTGTATTAAGAGACTCCTTTCTCCAAGTTTTTCTTTCCTCCAAAACTTATATTATTCATCCCGTGACACAGTTAAAGCTTTTTGGTACATCCACTGCCTACTTTTTATGGGTCATGCAATTGAATCTTATGTCTGTATTCAGCTGCTCGTCTGTAGTTGGTTCCGTCAAGTTTCCTCTCCTGATTAAAAAAACTTGTGGTTTTCATATTTGCTGTGGTTTCAAAGTTGGGTTTGGTTTTTGGTGCCTTTCAAACATGCATGCCTACGGTCACACATAGGCTGGGTTGTAGAAAACCACAGGATTTGTCACAGTAAAGCCTGTGAGTACCTGCCCCGGTGGGCCAATTTCCTGTATGCATAACATATAATCCAGCATATAGTCGATTGATCCTTATGATCACTTTACACTGTTTTGAGCACGAACTCATTAAAGTTGTGTGCAAAGAGCCAACCTGATAACCCACATGAAATCTTAACTTGGCGCCTGTAGAATATCATAACCACCATATTTCACCGTCTAATGTGCAGAATATTTTATCTTTATTATTCTTGGTTTGCCAAGTATTCAGAAAATTTGCAGCTTCCCCCTCCTAATATAAGCTTTATTTTATTAACTTTCATTCAGGTGACAAGCAAATTGCTTCTGAAGGATATTGGGTTCAAGACTGAAGTATCATTAGATGATGCTATGAAAATTCTTCACTTTTGGAAAATGTCTGAGGCTCCTTGTACGACAAGGTATCTTTTGTTTTTTAATGTTTTATTTTAAAGTCATTGGCTTTTGACCGTTCCTAAATACATCTCTGATTTTTCCTTTTCTTTGAAAGATCAATCTTATTGGTTTTATTTATCACATGCTATAAATTACATCATGAAGTGTGGTCAACAATGTCAGTGCAAGCTAGGAAATATGGACATGATAAAGGGCGGCTTGTGCTCGAGTTAACACGTGGGATGAAGGCTCATGCACACAGTTTATATTTTTTTTGATATATACTTTTTGATAATGACAGTGTGTATACTGTCATTTTAAAATTTTCTTTAAAATTTCTCTCTTGAACAAACCACTGGTACGTGCACACACCCTAGTAGGGTCTGTGTGGTTGATCGGATCCGGTTGGCCACATTGCTTTGACTTAAGTTGCCTGATTTGGTTATGTTTTGCATGCTGTGGTGGTGTGGGTGTTTTTGTGTGTGTGTGTGTTTGTTTGGGGCGGCGGCGGCGGCGAGTTTCCATCTTTCCATTGCAGTGGTTATTTTCCTGATCTGGTTAGGTTTGCATGTTTCATTATTTTCTATTTTAAATTGCTCTCTTGAACAAACCACTGGTACCTGCACATTCCGTTCTTGGGTATGTGTGGTTGATCAGACTAGGTTAGCTATGGTTGTTATTCATGATTCAGCATAAATTTGGTGTTCATGTAGGTTTATCATTTTTCTGCTTTCACTTCTTTTGAGTATTTATTTCCTAGTTTAGCAGAGCTATAGAGGTTTTGTAAAAGGGGGAAGAGAGCAATTGTAGCAGAATGATTAGAACAGGATAGAAAATAGATGAAATGAGAGGCAGTTTTTCTTTTGCTCAAATTAGATAAGACTCCTAATGATTCCATTCATCATAAATAACTAAATAATTCTAATTGAAATAAGGAAACTCCAGTAATTACTTCTAATGAAAAGATAAAACCTCACTCCCTGGCAAATCAAACTTAATTCCCAATTGGATATTTCTCTAAAAAATTCGTAATTGATAGTATCTTAAACAAATTCAACTAATAACCAAGGTTCTAAATGTCGGATATCGAGATCGTATTGGATGGGTTTTTTTCATATCAGATATCGGATATCGGGGGAGATATTGGAGATACACGTGCATATCGGGCGCTCATATTGGAACTATATATATAATGAAATATTGATAAGTAAAAATTAATTTAGTGTCATAGATATCATCTATCAAATAAAAATAATGTAATATGCATGCAATGACGGTAAAAAAATAATGTGCATTTGCACGCAGTCGTAGGTCGTACAATAAATATGTTATTTCATGGAATTGAAAAATATAAGATTAGAAGTTGTATAATTTACTTACCTAAAAATCAATGAACGAAAAAAATAATAAAAGAGATGAAATTCTTGCGTCTTTAAATTTGAATATGAGACTAATCTGATATTCGGGTGACGGGGCTGATGGGTTAAAAAAAATGAACACAATTAAAATAAATCCATATCGGCCGATTTTGTGCCGACTCATAGCGGGCGATTTATGAGCCGATATTTCAAATATCGGCCTTTTTTACTGCAAATGATGTGGGCGAACAATTTTCTCATATTGTATCGGCATCAGGCAAAAAATGAGATATCGTTCGATATCTTGCCCGACTCGGCCGAGATATTGAAACAGTGCTAACAACTAAAAATAATGCTAAGTAGTATTCTTATTTTCCCTTATCTGGCAACATAACAAACATAGAGATAATATCTCCAAGGACAGACTGTCCACGACAGATACAATCAGGAAAGTCGTTCCACATCCAATTCTCTCCGGTGAGAGACTTGACCTTGAGATTTGAACTTTTGAGCAGAATAGTATTAACCTTGATCTTGTAGACATGAGAGTTGATTTGTCATTAGAAATCTATGGCCGCAGGAAAACATAAAATTGGATAGTGAGTGGGTGACAGCGCTAGAAGGAAACAAAGTTTACAAGAGAAAATTCTGGGCAGATAATGATACATGAAGTGTCATTGACCAGTTAACACAATGATGGTGCATTTGGAAGCTCAAGTTGTGGGGCCATCTTTTGATGTTCCAACCCCGCAACATCATAGATTGTTTACAAGGCAGGGGCAACATCTGGATGGTATGGATCCACACATGGTAAACATGTTGAGCACCACTTGTTCATAGAAACCTCATATGTTAGGATCAAGTATGTTTATTAATGAAGTCTCGGAGGATAATTGACCAGAAACTTCTATATGAAAATGGTTAAGCCCCCAATGCATGAACCCTCAGGACATAGGTCTTTCAAATGACTATATTTAGAACTAGATTTCTTTTCAAAATGAACTCAACAACTAGTAGAACTTGAATGACTACTTGGGAAAAACTATAGGGGCATGGGCACATTTTCCCCAAAAACTTAAAGATACAATCACCAAGGGTTATCTACTGTATAAACAAATTGGAGACATCGTACTCCAATAACGCCAGGGATGAATATGTGCTTGAGGTTTTAAGGGCACAAGAATATTAACCTTGAAGTAGTAGACAAGACCTGATTTCATATACAATGAATGTAACAACTTTTGTATGGCCGCAAGAACACAGAATTTGATAGTCAATAGGTGGTGGTTCTGGAGGGAAACAAAACAAAGTCAATGGGAGCAAACTCTGGGTATAGACGACCCGTGCACTGTCACTGATTACATATTGCAATGATGGTGAGTTTGGAGTCAACTTGACTAGCAGGATTACTTCAACTGCCATCCCTTTCTAGCTATTAGCTGAACTTGTGCACAACTAATCAAAATTGGACCTTGAACCCATGTGATATGTGACAAACCGTGGCTCTGTCATCATAGCCATTGGAATCCTGGAATAACTGAATTTCAAGACATAATGGCATGGAAACTAACTTTAAACTAGCTTTGACGGGACCCCCTCTGATTATTGACTCTCAAATGTAAATAAATGAGACTCCCGCCATAATGTTAAGAGCCCCTAGCCATATAGAGAAATAATCCTGCAACTAAGTTTATGATATAAGTTCACACTCAGAAGTATACTCCTAAATTTATTGTGATTGTTAACCCTTGAAAAAGGGCGTGTAACCTTCAATTTGTTCTCTCTCTCTCTCTTCCCCCCTGTAGCTAAGTTTGTGATCATTATTATCTGATAGACGTAGATACAATAGCACACTCTTGTAAATTATTGTGATCATTACCACTTGGAAAAAGGCACTAAATTGCAAACTGTTATGTATCAAGAAATAAGATTATGCAATTGATGAGGACATCACGCCTTTGAGCAAGTCAGCATTAAGAGAAGCTTGTTGCATTTTAGTTTTAGTTTTTTCTAGTTATTTTGATTTTAGTTTATTTTGTTTGAATTTAGTTGTGTTTCTTTTATTTGGAAGTTTAGTACCACATCGGTTATATTCTAGAACTGGACTTTTATAAAGCCTAAAATAGGCTTGGAGACTTCTCTTACTGGTATTGAATGATTGAAATTTCATTTAAAATTCTTGAGATTGTGATCTTGAGTTTTACATCATTTGATATCAGAGCTTTGGTTTTCAATCTCCTTCAAATTCTCATCTCCCTTCTCCCAAAACCTTAGATCAAAACTCTAGATAAAAGAATAAACCCTAGATCTGATCTCGCAAATAAAAAACTGTAGCAAAATTCTCGTCGAAAATCTCAGAAAATTAGTTGTCGCCACTGTTCATCTCCTCCCTCCCATAAAACCTAACCCTGAATCCGTTGCTGCCATATTCCTCTTCGTCTTTGCTGTTGCACCATCTCGCCAACCTACTCCCTTCGCCGCCGCCGCCGACCCACCACCCGCCTGCAACTGTGTTAGATCCACCTCCCACAACGTCGTCTTCACCTAATTCTTACCGCTGACAAGATCTCGTTCTCAGAGAGATCGTCGTCGCTGCCATGTCCGCACCCGGACCTTGTCGTCGCTACCTGATTCGCATCCAGACCTCGTCATCGCCGCTAGATCATCAGCTGACCTCATTGCCGCTGCCAGATCTGCACCTACACGCGTCGTTGTCGTCTTCATCACCTACACGCGTCATTGTCGTCTTCGTCTTCACCATCGTCCCCTGTGTCGATCATGTTGTCATCGTTATTCGTTGCGTCGATCAGCCTCGGTTGAATCACTGCGGGTTCTGATTTGACCCGGATCCAACTCAAATCAATCTGGCCCGCTACCAACACAGGATCTGACCCGACTTGAGTCGATTGAGCTGACTCAAGCCGCCCGAAGTCGCTGACTCAGACCCGAGCCGCCGGCTCAGACCTGAGCCTACTGAGCTCACTCAGTGCTGACTCAGTTGTGACTCAGTCTTGAATTGGACCTAACTCAGCAGGTTCAGTTTAGAATTCATTTTGAGCCCGTTTCAAGTCCGATTCGAGCAGTTCTCGAGGCATTGGCTAGTAGAGATCGTCTCTCAGGTAGTCTTTGAATTTTTAATCAGTTACTTTCGCTTAATTAGATAACTAGTTCCTTAAATCTGTCGCAAAATAGAACTATTGACTGTTGCCAACAAAAGTGATTTGTGTGAATTTGACCTTAAGTGAAAATCAACATCAATATTAACTGTGCAACTTAATTTGATTTGAATCAGTGATCACTTGAGTAATCTGAAAATTTATTGTATTAGCACATGTAATTTGATCACATTTCTGATATTAAATTGTCTTAATCACGTGTTAATCAATAAAGCTTAAAGTTGATATTATTTATCATTAACTTGATTTCTGATTTCTCTTGCATTAACATAGATTTCAACCTTAGGGTAGTTTGCACTTTGCACTAGCATTTATCATTTGTTTGCATTAAAAATAATAATAATAAAATTTTATTATTTAGAATTTGTTGAAAATTGCGTGCCAACTGGAGAAACTTCTGCATTCATGGACTCTAGCATTATACACTTAGCGTGATCCTTGCTAGGATGAACCAGATGAAACAATGATGGTAAGAGTATAGAGATCAGGATGCACCAAATGCAGGGAATTAGCCACACGACTTGATAGGTTAGAAATAAACCGAAGGAGAACCCGGACCCCTTAAAGGAGAACGAGTCCCATCTAACAATATGTCACCTCGACGTAGGCAAGCTCAACCCTACTACACTGAGGACACGGACGCCCAATACGCCAAGATTGTAAAAGTAGATGCTCTTTCCTTCGACGGATGTTTAGACCCTCGGGCTTTTATAGATTGAACATTAGTTATGAACCGTTACTTTCGCTGGAACGACATGTCAGAGTCTAGAAAAGTCTGATTTGCGATTATGAAACTAACTGGACAAGTCAGACAATATTAAGAGACCCTTGAAAAGATGATGTGATCTAGAAGGGATGATCCAGTTGAAACTTGGGAGGGCATGAAAGAGAAACTTAGGCTGAATTACATTCCACTTTTCTTCCGTCAACAGTTGCTGGACAAATGGGATAGATTAACTCAAGAAAACAAGTCGGTCATCGATTACATTGCAAGGTTTGACGAATACTTGAATCGATGCAATGCCATCGAGTTAGTCTTCCGACTCTAGGTTTAGGTCAGGTCTTAGGGGCCACTATCTCCGGGAGCTCATAACTTGAGACATTACGACTTTTAAAATAGGCATTTTAGCTGATTACCAATCTAGATGAGTCTAGGTGATCATTTTTTCACCGAACCGATTTTAAAGATAGCTCTAAGATAACAACCGCCAGCAAACTTAACTATAACGAATTCTTCCTAACCCAGGGCAAATCAGTCTCCAGTGCTTCAAGTGTCAAACCAGCAGGTGCGCCTAGTACAAACTTGACAACCTTTGAGAAGGTCATTAGTGAACTAGTGAAGGTCAACCCGTGTACCCAATGTTATAGATGTCAGGAGTATGCACACTTTGCAAATTAGTGTCCGAGTCAAACTAAGACCTTTTTAGTAAAAGTTCCCATAGAAGAAGATGAAAAAGAAAATGGTTTAGAAGTGGTTGTGCACTAACAGGACGACTCATACGTCTTTGCCGAAGAGCATTAGTTCAGTGGCTGCATTAGGACTTTAGCATCGATTGACCTAACTCAAGGGGCTCCTTTCTTTAGTTTTTTTATCAAGGATCTTTGCACTGATTAGGCTAGTTTTTTTAGTTTTCTCGAGTGTGGTAGGTATTTGCTCAGGTTGTCTAAACTTGGGTCTCAGAGTAGTAACTTAATCTTCTTGCTCTTATGTAAAAATTAACACACGTTAGATCAATCATAGATGATGACATCTTTGTCAAACAATCATGGTCTACCTAATAATTTGACCCACATCCATCATAACCACATCACACCAGATCTTATCCTTGTAAAGATTAAAGTTGACGGGGATATGATACTGTTGCTTTACTTCTAGCGTCGTGAGGTTAATCCATGACACCTTGTACGAGTGGGGATGGAGTACTACTTTTAATCCAAGCCTTTCAGTCACCTTGAACGATATTGCATTGATACTACTTCCACTGTCAACGATCATTTTATAGTTCTTTTCTCTAATCTTGGTGAAAGTATGAATGGTTGTAGTTCTTCTCCGATTGTTGACTTGTTTGGACTGCGCTAAGATACACCTAACTACTCTTAAATAGGTTATGACTCCACCTCCCCCACCACCAATTGCTACCACCGATTCTTTTCTCCTACTAGCCTTGTTTGTTCTGTCCGCTACCCCCTTCCTTCTTTACTGCCGACACCACACCATTTTCGAATATCAGACTCTACATCTGCATTCGCATCTCACACATGTGCATTACATGAGGAAATCAGAGATAAAATAATGAAAAATAATGTTGATTATAAAGCTTCTGATAATTCACATTGTCGATTGAGAACGTTTAATGTTGATGACTATGTGATGGTCCGCCTGAGACTTGAATGGTGAGAACGTTGAAGAAATTGCACGCGAAGCACATGACCTTTTCAAATCCTCAAGGGGAGGGGACCAATTCCAATGCTTATGTGGTGGACATCCCACCAGATTTTGGCATTAGTTGCACTTTTAATGTCGAGAATTTGGTTCCATATAGAGGTACTCTTGATAACTCATCTAATCCACTCATGGATGAGCCTACTCATGACACTTCCTTCTGAGAGTTCTCTATTACCTCTACTTCCTTCTAAATTATCCCATGCAATAGAAAATATAGATTTTATCTTGGATGATCAGATTATCTCCACTAGAGATAGAGGAACACAACGCTATCTGGTTAAGTGGAGAGGAAGAGCTGAATCAGAAAATTCTTAGATTAGTGAGAAGGATCTCCGACAGCCTGGCCCGGACATGCTTGAGCATTATCACAACCAGACATCTTTCCAAGCCATGCTAGACAAGGTCGAGTTTTTTCCATCTCGAGGAAAATGATAAGGACATCACGCCTTTGAGCAAGTCCACATTAGGAGAAGGCGTATTGCATTTTTAGTTCTAGTTTTTTTTCTAGTTATTTTGATTTTAGTTTATTTTGTTTGAATTTAGTTGTATTTTCTTTTATTTGAAAGTTTAGTACCATATCGGTTTATTCTGGAGCTGGACTTTTATAAAGCTTATAAATAGGCCTGAAGACTTCTCTTGTTGGTATTGAATGATTGAAATTCCAGTTAAAATTCTGTGATCTTGAGTTTTGTGTATGGGGTGTGAAGCTCGATTGGTGCAAGGGGTGTGAGCCCAAAATTTTTCCAAATTCCTCTTTTCTTTCCTCAAAACCATACTTTTCTCTTTTCTTTGGATTGAAGGTGATTGTGATCCTATTTTACATCAGCAATTGCATTTAACTCCATTTATTTAATTAACAAAATATTTGTTTGTGAACACAAAGAGCCAAGCCTCATCATGCTGTAGTGGAAGTATTTCAACATGCATCTAAATGCCCATTTGAAGGACATGTCAAATTATAAGTTCTACTACCATATCTCTTTCCCTCAGTATAACCTAAAAAGAATTACCTTTTCAGGCTTTCACATTCCACATTTACATCTATCTACATGTATCTAGAAAATAGTATTTTCTGCCTCTCTGGATGTGGCGTTAGTATGCCCCACTTGTACGTATCCAGTTATTAACGTTGTCTATATTGGAAGCTGGCGTGATATACCTACACACATGTATCCCGTTTTAAATGTTGTATATATTGAAAGAAGTTTAATTTAAAATTAACATGGAGTTTAGGGGTGGCAAATGGGTCATTTAGGATCAACTTTTACCCGACCCCATAAAGTCTTTACCTGAACCCGACTCGAATAATATACGGGTCATCTATCTTTACCCATCCCAACCTGAAAGTTATTCGGGTTACCTGACTCGACCCAAGTGAGTCAAATCGGGTTGGGTCGTGTTGATTTTCTCAATAGGGAATAAATTATTTAAAAAAAAGATTCAGAAAGAAGAGAGAGGTCGAGGAGGAGATAGATCAGAGCAGTGGTGGGGCTGTTGGGAACCACGAGGGGGGGGGGGGGGGGGGAGGAGAGAGAGAGAGAGAGCGTGTTTTATCGGGTCTTATTGGGTTGACTTGGGTCACCCAACACCCGACCAGAAGTAGACCCGACACCCGATAAGGGCCTTTACTCGCACTCGAAAATTTGATTCAGGTTCGGGTTTGACCTATCAAGTCAAAACCTATTTGCCACCTTAATGGAGTCCCTATTTACTCAAGTAGTCAATAGAATATAGTCAATTATTATATAGTTGTGTTTTGATTTTAGAGTCTTTTGGTCACTTACCCCCTACCAAATGTTTCATATTTAGAAAAATGCCTTCAGTCCATCGTATTTAGAAATTGACCCCTAGGTATATTTAGAAAAATGCGTCCGAATTTATTGTATTTAGAAATTGGCCCCTTATATCATAAAGGGGTCAAATTTGACCCTTCGGTTATCTTTTGTTGATTTTGGATTGTAAAAGGGGAAATATCCCTTGTACCCTGGCCTTGCCTATCGAGGACCCTCCCGTTCTCCTTGCCGTAGTAAACGAAAATGACTCTTTTCAACTCCTTTTGTTGCATAGTGAACCCAAACATCTTTTGCACCCTTCCCCAAAAATGGGAACTCACTCCCCTAAACAACTACCTCCTCTTATTTCTTTGATGGATATAAGGGTAGCATGTTGGCGTAGATTTGGAGGTTGACAACAATGAAGTTGGCGGGAAGGTGGGTTAGCATGAATCTGATTGAGGGAAGATGCCAATAGATGGCACACTTAATGATGTTGCGGAGCTCGGTGGTGAAGATCTGGCCATATTTGTTAGAGAGAAAGGAGGGACTTTGGAGATAGAGGGAGCAAGGGTTTTATATTTTTCAGATGAGAAGAGAGGGAGAAGAATACTGCCTGTTTATTTGCCCATTCTCCTTGTGCCAGTAAGGGAAATTCATTATGGTTGACTCTTAGCCTAATGCATGTTTCAAAGTTGAATGCACTTTCTTATAGAATAAACTCTTTTTTCCCTTCGTCTAAATGTTTTTTTAAGCCTAGGAGAATCTGGATGACATTAACTGGCATTTTAAAATTATGGCAAACCCCTCTTTTATCCATACTTTTCTTGGTCAGGAAGTTGGGATCTATTATGAGAGTTGATGTTAGGTTGACAGCCACTTGTAAAACTTAATTAAATCCGTTGTCGAGCTTTGCTCCATAGCTGACCCCATCTCCATGGAAAGTAGCAAATTTCTAAGACCCGCTATGATTTGGGGACATTTTCTAAATATGGAAGATTTGAGGAGTATATATCATAGAACCCCTTATCTCCAATACAAGTCGAATTTCTTGTTATTTATTTGCATGTACTAAGATCAGTGAACAATGTGGTCATTAAATGACATCATGATGGCACTGATCTATTAGTTGGTTCCAGTAACCATTTTGTTAATTCAGTTCTTATATTGCAATAGCTGTGCATTCATGATTGTCAATGTGATTGAAGTTTCTATGACCAAACATCTGTTTTCCCCTAAAATGCACATATTTATTCCTTGTCTCATTTATACAGATTGATGCTGCCCACTTCATCACCCATGTAACAATGCTAACTTATGAGGTGTCGTGAAAATTAAAGGTGTTGAGGTTTTAGGAATAGGCGGCTTACCCTATACTATGGTAGTCTCTTTATATAGATGTAAGATAGTAGATGATTACAACATTTCTCTTACTTGTTATATACTCTAATACTTGTCCTCATGTTGGAGCATAGATATGAATCATGCACAGTTTGTTACAAAGACTAAATAAAGATTTCCTAAATAAAATTTTTCTAAACCAAAATTGAGAAACAAACAAATATTAAAACTATTGAAAACAAATACTGATTCTAATGTTGATTGTAA
Source organism: Agave tequilana (assembly GCA_038442645.1). NCBI lineage: Eukaryota > Viridiplantae > Streptophyta > Magnoliopsida > Asparagales > Asparagaceae > Agave > Agave tequilana. Next base: position 15,031 of record JAVJIF010012105.1, on the reverse strand, counting down.
ACTATTTAATCATTGGTGTTGATTCTAAAGAGGTAAACTGAATTTGAGCTGAACCAAACACTTGGATGAAGACTACACGAAAGATCATCTCCCATAATAAAGTAGGATTTTAGAGATTCTTAAGTTGAGTGAAGTGGAGGTTTTGAGAGATCCCAAATTCAGTGGAAGTGAAAGAGATTTTCAAACTGAATGGAAGATAAGATTTTAAGAGATCCTTAAACTCAGTGAAGAGGAGGTTTTAAGAGATCCTCAAAGTTTGAGTAGTAGAACTGCCAAACCAGATAGAACTAGATCAAACAAAACTTATCAATGTGTTCAGATTACCCAAAAACATAGAAATCGATCATCAAAATCGGACTTCAATGTACCAAAATATGACCAAAACAATTTCAATCTTATATTAACAAAATTCTAGAGTGCAGACATTTACATCGTGAATAATACCGCCACTTGAACAACATTTCTTTTTGCACATTTGCATTCAGATCACATTAAATCTAAAGAAGAAATAAGAAGAAGACGGTGTAGATGCGTAGTGGCTAGGGTTTCTTAGGTGACGGTTAGGGTTTGGTGGCATCTAGGGTTAGAAAGTTGATGGATGATGATGGAGGCGCCGGTGGTGATGGAAAAGGAATCTCATACCTAAAGGCATCACACTTATAACATGTTAGGGTTTTAGGAATAGGCGGCTTACCCTAAATTGTGGTAGCCTCTTCTTTATATAGATGAAAGACAGTAGATGATTACAATATTACCCTTGCTTGTTACATAATCTAATAAAAGCCAACAACAATTTGTGATATCCATGGGCTATTTCTTTAGCAATTTATCGTTGTAACTATTTTTGTTTAACGTTGTTTTTTCTTTCCCGTGTTTCAGCATTTTTCAAATGTCAAAGTTTTACACTTTCATCTCTGATGGACTGATTAGATCGAAAGTAAAGATTGATGATGAGTTCACATCAAGTTCGTTCATATTTGTTCCATTTCTTAGTACCTTTAGACACAGCGACACTGTGTCTGGTAAATTTTTGTCTGCCAAAGAATTGTACTGGCATGATCCAACTGGCTGCGTGGACAAGACAAAGGAATTGATCTCTGTTTGCTCAACCAAGGATAATGATTCTGTTCCTTTCAAGGCATTGGCAACTATCTACCCAGACCTTCATGACTTTTTTGTGAATGTATGTGGTGTGCCCAAAACCCACCATCTGGTAGTTACCTTCAGATGCTACTACAGTTATCTTCCATTGCACCGCCTTCACAAGCAGGTCATGTGGTAAGCTCTCTTACTTTCAAGTACAGTTGTTCTCAAGTGGGTGTCTAGGAGTTCTCTTTATTTTGAGGAAAACACGAGATGTTTTTGGGTCTAGTCTCAAATTCACGTTTGGACCTCTGAGCTAATAATCCACTGCATCTTGATCTTCATATCTGAGAATATTTGGCAGAAGATCTTATGCTTGGGAGATCTCATCTGTGGTGCATAAAATGCTATAAAATGAACATTTTTTTATAGACTGTTGAGGCCATTTGTGCGTAAGTAAAGCTCACTTGTTATGCTTTATTTTACTTGGGTGTGTGTATCATTTACAAAAGTGTACATCATGGTGGATGGTTAGGTTCATTCATTTGGATTTTGAATGATGACTCTTATGCTGTTTATGTCCTGGGAATAACAGACATTAAATGTCTTGTGAACAATATATATATGAAACTTTTACATGTGTTTTACTTTGGTCTTGTCCAGGCTTTTCAGGTTTTTGTGAAATGGGCTGATGACCTAAAATCAGATCACCCAGGAGCAATTCTTGACTTGAAAGAGAATCTTTTGAGATTAGAATGCACAGTGCTTCCAACATTGCAGGATAAATGGGTGTCTCTCCACCCTTCTTTTGGTCTCATATGTTGGCCTGATGACGATGAATTGAAGCAGCAATTTAAGCGTTCTGATGGTGTTGATTTCTTACACTTTGGTGAACTCAATAAAGAAGAAAAGGAAAAGCTGTCTGGAAAGATTTCAACACTATTGCGTGACATAGGTGTTCCTGCTCTTTCAGAGGTATGCATGTCTTAGACAAGGAAAAATTCTTTGCTAGTGGATATTGATTAACTTCTCCTTTCGGTTTTAATTTTCATGTCTAATGCTGCTTTCTTGGCAGGTTGTTTCTCGTGAAGCAATATTCTATGGCACTAATGACAATAGAGAAAAAGCTTCTCTAATAAACTGGATTCTTCCATATGCGCAGCGTTATATTTATAAGCTGTACCCAGACATCTATCTCAACCTGAAGCAGCTTGGATTTGAGAAGCTTAGTCAGCTGCAAGTAATTGTAGTTGACAACTTATTTTATAAAAATTGTCTTAAAGGACGGGGGAGCACTTCTAAGAAACGATTTGAATGCGGCTGTCTTCTTCAGGTTGGCATCTAAGTTTTTTTGCTTTCATGATTAAATTTAAGCTTCTTTCTAAATGTTGAATACTCGATGGCTTTATGGGTGAGTGGTGTTTGATTCCACAGATATTGGTACTTCAGCTTTTATTATAACACGCACACACTCTCTCTCACATTCCATATATAAGGAAGTCCTTCCATTCAAATCCAACAATAAGCCATGCAAAGTAATTGACCTACATCACGTTGAGTGCCTAGAAACCAAGTATCAAATGATTTCGAATATTCTTGTTTATGCACCAAGCACCACAAAATGTATCTGAAAGATTTTTAATGGTGTATCAAATGAGAATGTAAACCTTTAATCATGGTCTGGAGTCTTAAAACATTGCTCTCACCTACTTCCTTTTTGGGGTTGAATCATCTAAAGCAATAAATCTAATCAAATTACTGTTTTTGGCCTGACTACTACAAATTGAGAAATGAACATGATATAAACATTTTGAAACCCTTGCAGGTTAATCGTTATTGGTGATTGACAACATCCTAGGATACATATAAAACAGCGCTATTTCAGCCTATTCTGTCTATTCTTTGATTGCATTATGCATTGGCTAGAAAACTCATAATTTTTTTTGATATTTGATTTTTTTTTTGGGGATACAGTAAATATATCAACTTCAACAGAGTGGATTTTTAATTTTCATGCCTCATTAGTATATTTGAGTGGGAATGATATGCTTCCAAATCTTTCAGAAGTCATCAACTCAACTCATAAATGGTATGAATTGCTATGATAAAAAACTGACACATATGTTTAATGGGGTAAAAAACAGGCAGAAGATGCAGGTTTTGCTGAAAACAGAATAATAACATGCTTTGTCTATATTTAAGCCTTTAGTTTGACTACAGAAGATTTTCATTTCAGAATTTCTTCATACAATTTTAAATTTTCGTGGAATGCAAACTTTTGTTATATTAAGCAACCAGTGATTCTTAGTGGAATGATTTTATAATTTAATACCAAAAGTTAGAAGAAACTGTAGTTTAAGTCAGATGACGAACTATGTTGCTTGATATGTTTATTGGTGTACCATCACATGCATTCCTTGCAAAGTCTATTATTGCTGCATGTCACTATGAGGTTCTGAGTCAAAATAAATTTAATATTCCTTTCAAATAGCATTTTCATGCTCTATGGCTTTTAATAGTAGTGGCTGCTGCTCTGTAGATGAGTCATGAACTGCGTTATGTGGATTTTTTTGGCCATTAGTCTGATTCTTGTTCTTCAATGTGTTCATATTTATGGTCTGGTTTTGTTTCAAGCATAATGGAGTTTCTGAAGCACATCCTTGCAATTTAATAAGCTTTCATAAAATGACTCTGGAAAGACACGAGAGAAACTAATTTCACAATAACTAAAATTAATTCTAATTGTGTCTGATACTTTTATGCTACTCTTAAGATGAGCAATGAACTCCTGTCTGATAGTAGAGTCTCTTAATTTTCATCAGTTTGATGCTTCATCATTGTATTTAATGTTGGCGGTTTGTTTGGATTGAAGCACGATGGAATTTACAAAGCATTTCTTTGCAATATAATTGCTTCATAGACTATGGCAGGGCATGGGACTGATTACTTTCAAAGTTGAAATTAGATTAATTTGAAATTTGATTCCTACATCATGTCTGATAATATGTCATATTTCCCAGGTGGAGTGTAGTATCTATTAGTATGTTATTGTTTTGCCTTTTCTTTTCAGAACATAGGCCCTAGAACTGTCTAGAACCTGGGACCTTTACCACTGAGCCAGGCCTCAGTGACAAAATGGTGTCTTTTGAGCAGAAGAATTTATTATGCAAATCACACACACTTTAAAGTTGGAGAAACTAAGTTCATTTGCTGTTTCTGCAGGGACACACACTGTATACAACTCTTAAAGCAGATTCTCACTCCATATTCTTGGAGCTCTCGCGCCTTTTCTTCAATGGGTCTGCTGAGTTACATTTTGCTAATTTTCTTCACATGGTTACAACCATGACAGAATCCGGGTCAACCAATGAGCAGACAGAATTCTTTATTCTGAACAGTCAAAAGGTTCCTATGCTACCAGCTGAAGAGCCTGTTTGGTGCTTTACATCATTAATGAAACTTCCTAAGATTGAAAATTCACAGCCAGTCCTTGCTCCACGATTGTTGATCAGAACACTTTGACAGCTCAATGTAGACCAGGCACCAATCCAAATTGGCCACCTACTGGTTGGAAAACTGCCCCCGATGCCAGTTATGCTCGGGCAAATTATCACTTAACAAGGCCATCAAGACCATGGGAACCCTCGTCTGTATGTACAGGGAAAGAGTCTAGTAGACTTCTTGCTACTATTCCTCTTGCAGAAGATCTTCCAATTCCTGCTGACATTGGCGAGCAATGGATCATAGGAGAGGCAGCAACTGCAACAGACTTGCAAGACTCAGCAATGACAAATAACCACGTTTGCTTGGAGCCTCTGGACTCTGCTGATGGCTTGGCGACTCTTAGTTCTGATCCCAACAATAAATTGGGCGATTCAATGCTGGTCCCTGCTCCAGAGAGGCTCAAGCTCTGTTTCCCGACTCATGATGAGAGCCAATTATGGAAGACAGGGAGGCTTGGAGAGGTGATTGCATATAAATACTTTGTCAAAAAACTTGGTTCTGGAAACGTTAGATGGGTTAATGAAGGAACCGAGACAGGATTACCGTATGATCTAATTATTGGGGTGGAAGAAAGCAGTAGGGAGTATATCGAGGTTAAGGCGACGAGATATGCTAGCAAAGACTGGTTTGAGTTATCAATGCGAGAGTGGCAGTTTGCAGTCGAGAGAGGTGATTCATACAGCATTGCCCATGTTGTGTTGGGCACGGAGAAAGCAAGCGTAACTGTGCTGAAGAATCCAGTAAGGCTATGCCAACAAAACGCTTTGCATCTGGCTCTTTTGATGTCGAGGCAAGGAAAAGATTCCGCTGTTTCTTCTTAGCATGGTTATTATTCTCATCGCCCCTGCCGCGGCATGGGGTTCATGCGTGCCAACTTCTGCCTGGTTAATTAGCCGATGCAACTCGAGCATGATCAGGTTGGACCCTTGATGCCTTCTCTGCCGAGTCGCTGAGGTTATGGAATGGGTGATCACAGGTGGGACTCATGGAAGCAGGTTATTGTAGCAGGAACATGTTGAATCCTTGCTGAAAACATCGATTGAAAGGAAGGTAGATTTAACAGTGAAGTGGCTTATACTGAATCAATATAGGGTGACATGAGTTCGATTGTATTCCTAATTCTTGTCAGTTGTAGGCTCCTGAAAATTTTGGGATATAGTTTCTTCAGATGTTTTTCGTACTGAAGGAAGGAAAAAGATGAATGCAGAATCACATCACATTGTTTACATTAGAGACGTTGGTTAACATTCAGCCCACGCACCATAAATATTGTTGTTATATTATTGGAATTGTAAATATCAAACTTCCGTATGTTCAGATTTCAGTTATTTTTTGAAGTACTTTGTCTTTCCATTTGAAGTGAATACATGAGGTAGACTTTCTATCAATGCTTCTTTTTAGGCAAATAAAAAAAAAAAAAAATCGTGTGAATTTGTATGTAGTGTGCAGAGCTGGCAAGGGTGAAAACTTAAAAGCTGATTTGTGAATTGATTGAACAAAGGATTAGTTAGATAGAGTTGGGTCATTATTTCTTCTTCTTCTTCTTCTTCTTCTTCTTTTTCTCTTGAAGAATTTGAATTTGATCAGAAATCATAGTCTGTATAGAATCCAAGTCAGCACGTTTCTCAATCCAAATTTTTTACCATGAGCCAAGTCTCAGTGATGTGCAATTTGATCCTACTCAATGTATGTGGAGACTTGAGTATAAATTCGTATATAGATTAATTCACATAAAAATCATTATTACTTAGGAAAATACTTTTTATACCTGCATGTGGCCTCCTGTTTCACATCATTAATATTGAGTTGGATTCTAAGTGGTAGATAAAGTTAGAGGTGAGCATAAAATTTCATTTATTTTCTTTGGAACCAGAGGCCCAAATCTGATAGCGTGTGCTTGAATTAATGAATTCCTATAAAATCGAACCACAATATAGAGGAGGTTTGAGTGGAGAGGGATAATAAATTTCTTCTCGACTTCGAGGGACAAAACTCACGCAATTTTTTTTTGAGTAAATATATTTTTAAAATTTAATTAAAAACCAATCCCTTTCAAATTTATTTTCTAGGCCACATAAGCGTCACATCGGTAGTGAGTCGTTTCTCCTCGCCAGCGGGGCGGGCTCCGTTCATGAGTGGCTGTCAATTCTTGGTATCGGGTGACAGTTCGACCAATTTTAGAGTTTTTTCTTCTTGGTCCAGTGTTGGCAACTTCGGATCAAGAATGAGATTCGGGTTTTTTTTTTTTTTAAACTTCAATTTAGGTTCGGATTCGTCAAACCTGAACATAAATCGTAATGATTTTTTTAACTTCCAAAGCTTGATTCATGGTTGACAACTTCAGACCAAAATCAGTTAATTTTTGCTCTAATTTTAAAGTTTTAATATTAAGCATTTTAAAATCAAAATGCTTGCATCAGTAGTGGATAGAGAGAGCGTCTATTTCTTATGTAGAAAGTTGTAAGTTTGACTCTTACCCGGTGTTGATTTGGGTTTTTTTTTTTTTTTTTTTTCAAAATTAAATGGGCTTTTCTAAATTAAAAATAATAATAAAACAAAATGTGTTTGTGTGGAGTCAAATCTGAGTCTATTACTTAAAAGCAATTATCCTAACTATTGGACTAGAAAGGCTTCTATTAACCAATCTTAATATCAATATAAATAACTAAAAAAAAATTACTCCTATATGTAATACTACAATTCATAAAATTGTGACAATTTTAAGTTCGGTTCATTTTAATTCGGGGGTGAACCCGAACCTAAAATTAAAAGGGGAAAAAAATTAAATCGCATTCTTGATGTGCGGTGACAACTCCGGACCAAGAACTGGCAAGCACTTGGCAAGGGGAAACAACCCAACGGTGATGTGACGCAATCATTTTTTGAAAATAAATTTGATAGATGTTAGTTTTTTAAAATTAAATTTATAAAAATATATTTATCCAAAAAATTACTCACAAAACTATTATGGTGGTGAAAAGTATTTTAAAGCACGAGTCTCCGCCTAGGGTTCCTCTAGGGTTTACTCTCTCTCTCTCTCTCTCACATATCGTTGCCAATCGATATGAATGGCGCCATCAAGAAAATCCAAGGCGAGGAATCTCTCATTTCCTCTCCCTTCTCACCGTCATCATCCTTCATCCCCGCCCTCTCCACCGTCGCCGTCGCCCAAATCTGCCTCTCGGCCGGTACACTCCGCCGAGCCCGCCGCCCTCCGCTCCCTCACCGCCGTCGCCGCCCTCTACCTCCAAACCCTAGCTCGATCCGCCGCCTCTATCGCCAACGCGAAGGGCCGCACCCAGTCCAACCTCCTCGACCTCACCAGCGCCATCGAGGACCTCGGCCTCCCCCAAGGCTTCGCCGGCGCCTCCGATCCGACGAGTCCGCTTCTAGAATCGTCGGTGCTGAAGGATCTGAGATCGTTCGTGAGGAGAGTGAGGGAGGTACCTTTTCCAAAGCCGATAGGGAGGAGGAGGGGGGGCTGGGGGTGAGGTCGGCGGCGGCGAGCTTCGCGCAGGCGGGGAGAGAGCCGCCGGGGCCGCACGTGCCGAGGTGGATGCCGTGCTTTCCGGAGAAATTGCAGGTGGAGGAGGAGAGGAGAGAGAGGGGGGAGGGAGAGGAGGAGATGGGAGGAAAAAGAGGATTTTTAAGGTGGATAGAGAAATTGAAGAGGGGGATGGTAAAGTGGTGGACTCGGAGGAGAGTGGGTGCCGTGCTTTGCTGGGGGCTGGGAGAAGAAGAAGAAGGGGAAGAAGAGGGAGCTGGGTTCGATGGTGAAGAGAGAAAGAGTGAAGTTTGAGTTATTGGGGCGTGAGAATAGCATTGCTGATGGGAGGGGGAGCGGGAAGAAGACGAAGAGACTGCTGTTGCTGTTTGCTGGAGAGGAATGAGAGTCTGAGACGGGGGACTTTTCGAATTTTCCCCTTTTTTTTGTTAAGTTAGGAAAAAAGTGTGGTGGGAGTGGAATCGAACTAGGGACGTTGTCGAAAATAGAAGCATAAGCACAGATGCTTAAAACCGTCACATCAATCTCTGTGGAGAGCAACGTTGGCGAAACATTTTCTATATATATTACGGATTGACTCTCCTTATTTTTTGCTTTATTCGTTTTTTTTTTGCTAGTACAAAAAATTGTATGTATTAAAGTGTCTTGATTCGAACCTTGACGTGTGATTTGTGAAGGAGCTGAGGTTACCGCCGCTCTAAGAGGTTATAGTAGATTTCTGTTTTTTCCCTATAAATAGTGTTAGAATTTTGCATTCTGTGTTCAGAATGTAGGACCACCTGAGGTGTTCTTTTGTTGGTAACCGGTATTTAATTGGAAATACTGTAAATAATCATGTTAGATGAGTTGTTTCAGAAAATAAGCAATCGAAGGGAGGAAATAAATAAAATAAATAATTGCGTGGCTTCAAAATGATGTTTGTTTGCTTCCCCACAAACACTATACACAACTACACACATCTCTATGCAAGTAGTGCAAGAATAGTCATCGGTCCGCATCTCTGGGGACTCTACTGAACTAATCAGGCTAAAATTATACTAAATAGGGTGAGTGAATGACATCTGAAGAAGCTCTCTATCCAGCATTCTCGAGTCATTTCTTTGATTGACATTTTCTTTGTCATATATAGATCATGACCGACAAATTACACACCAAGCTATTAGGACCATTACATACGTGTGATATCATACGATTCTATCAGAGCAATCACATCTCACCACATTGAAATAGATCTCAGATGTAGCACAAAAGGCACGCTAGCACAGAATAGTAGAGATAATTACAATCATCAAACTCTCAAGACAATTTTTGCATGTAGGAAAAGCAAGATACAGACCGCATCCATTCAAACTCCGTATTGGGTGTGTAACCAAAGAAAAGGTAATCTAATCATCTCTGCCGTTTGTGCTTTACCTGTATAGTATTCAAGAGATGCATGATTTTTATGGCCCACAGAAAATTAACCTGTAGGATTGATGTTGTAGTTTCTCCACTCAAATAGTTTCAATAATAAACTGCCTACATAACTTCATATCTACACGAGTCTACACACTCTCTTGCTTCCAAGTTCATACAGTAACTGTCACTGAATGCATAGTCATGATGGGCCTCAGATCTTACAAAGGAAGTGGTGCATAACTATGACAACTGTTTAACTTCATATTCATGGGAAATTCTGAGAGGGGCTTCTTCAGAAACTGGCCTCACTTCAGACCACAACTCCAAGTTAACTGTTCCTGATCCCCAGTGTACCAGACATTTATTTACCTCATTCAAGTTGAAACGATTAACCAAACAAAGACCCGCACGTTTGTCCACCAACTTCCATTCCCCTAGAAATTCGAACAAGAACAAACGAGAAACTAAGATTAATGCCTCATAAGAAAACTTCATGCATTTAATCATAGAGAAAGGGATGAATGACGAGTATTACCATTAGGGCGGAGAGTCCCTCAAAAGTCTGTTCACCACATTCTGGGTCAATTTCATGCTTTGAACCATCAATTGAAGTGAAAGCAACAAAAGCTTCAGTAGGGTGAAGGAGAGTGAATGTTGGGTGCACACGCAAACAAACCAGCCTTCAAAAAGAACCAAAAAAGAAAAACAATTGTTAAAACATGGGAAATTGAAAGTCTCAAACTTTATGGCCTAGAATGTAACTGTATCAAAACCTAGAATATCCTGAGATCTGCTTAAGTTGAAAACACAACGCCAGTGCAAAAAACTTGTGCCAATAAATTTGTTTGTGTAGCATTCTGACCAACCTTGAATATCCACCAGAACCAGCCCCCACGCTTGAGCTATAATGCTAGAATCAATTCGTAGAACCTTGGGAGAATCTTTTGGAATGGATATGTGGCGTTGGAGAATTAATCCATCCCCTATATCCCCTTCTAAGGAAAGAGATTCCTCCTCTCCTGACTGTTCAAGATCCCTCCTACACATCCAGTCATAGGTAGAAGTGGAAAATTGTCAAGAATAAGAGAAGCAGCCAATATATTTGTAAATCTTGATCAATAACTTCAATATTCAATATTCAACATTCCTAAGAAACACATTACTATTATCAGTATTCATTAGATGCCTTAACAAAACTATAAATATGATATCCTTACTCAATAACCGCATATTGCTCAAAGCATCCAGCAGAACGGTACTCAACACCACTGTATTCTTCGTAACCATTAATTTCAACTCTGCTATGAAGCCACTGCATCCCTGAAAGAGCAATCAACAGGAGAAAGAAGTTTTAAAATCAGTTAAAAAGCCCCAGGAGGCGATATCTCCCACAGAAGCAAAAACATGACAGTTTACTTAACACATCTAGCTGTAAGATGCAGACATTATTTCATAAAGAAGAAATCAGAAGTTATCCTGTCCATGAATCAGTTGAAGTGCTGCACTGAATTTAATTATTATTAGTTTAATCTCGTTCTGTGTACCATACATAACATCACATATAAATTGGCAACCATCACAGCATGGAGATGTAAATTATTAGCTCTGCTTTCTATCTTAGATATACAGGATATCTAGTTTTATTACAAATCAGCACAATCAACTTGTCATAAAGGTTACAAGTAACTTGCTGGTATGAGTCGTATGACTATCCTAACCGTGATCCTACCCTGCTTAGAGGATATGCTCTACAAAAACTAGTGTGTTTCCACAAAGTTGAAAACAATTCATAGGGGTTAAAAATATAGATTTTTTTTTTTTTGCCTTGGAAGTATACTGATGCAGCAACATTATTAAGAATTTGATCCAACTGTGCCATTTTTATGGTTATTACAAAGCCAACCAGGACATCAGGAATCACGAAGGGGTTTTCTTGGGAAACGAGTCAATGTGATTAATCTTTCTTGCAAATTTACTAATAATGGATATCACCCTCGTATGGTTAAAGTTCTAGCAGAGGCAGAGAGGAGGAGGAGACTGTATATTTATGAGCTGCAAGTATAAAGAGATACAGTACTATGTGTAATGTAGGAAATCCTACTTGCACTGATATAAAGTCACTTCATTTCCCGGTCACCTGTTTCACAATTTTGTCAGGTTTGAGACAAGTGAATGTATTAATAGCTTCTTCAGGTTACTATAATTATGTAATTATATATGTACACTAACTAAAATTACTTGAGCAATATTATCTGATGTTTCCTCTGGATTTAAACACAACATTTCAAACCTAAGATTGATTACCATTAGAATCAGGAGTACTGCCTAAATTTCATTTAATCTCTTGCAACATCCTTTTCAAAGATCCCTAAATTAATTCAACATCTGCATTAAACACACACACCACACACACCACACACACACACACACACACTGTGAACAGAATTATATGATAACCAACTACCGACTTAAAGAAGAAAAAAACAAAAAAAAACTAAATAAAAGCTATTCAGATCCACATGGAAAAGCTATGCCATAGAGATGGGAATTACAAATTCAGCTTCTGAATCAAGATAAAGCAACACTATATGCGACATAATTTTAACAGTTACAGGTTGAATGAACTGCGAGATCATGAGCATGATGTTACCAGAAGGAAGATGCATCATAGAGATAATTCGACCTCCAATCCAAGGCACCACATTAAGAGCCCAGTCACCACTCTTTAGCATAATGGGGGTCGTTGAGAGTCCAATTCCTCTCTGTTCTGGAATTCGATCTACATCTGGGATCAATTTGGCCCTTTCTGCACATACCATTTCCATTATATAAGAACAATGAGCTGAGCATCTGAAGCAGAAACTCAACTTGACAGAAATGATGCATGAACCCAATACAGACACACAGATATATCAACATAAAAAAAGAAGAAAAAAACCAACAATGCACAACAAAACCAAAAAGTATCACTGGAGTAAAAAGCACCATTACTTGGGCATTCCAGTGCCTACCGTGTAGAATGTTGCATGTTAAATCCAAGAACCATGATATATCGTGAAGAAATTTATTCATGGGAGGAATGAATAAATAAGAACACAAACGAGAAAGGTACTAAAAAAGCACACCACTATTTAGAGTTTCCCAGAAGTTATCAAGTAGAAATTGGATGACAAAATCCAAGAACCATGATATATCATAAAGAAATTTATTCAAGCATGTGAAAATTAAGAGCACAAACAAGAGTATGTCACAGAAAGAAAGAGCACTGACAACTTATTACTATTAAATCAGTATAATTGCTTATGCAAAAAATATTTATGTCATTATATGTTTATATCTCCAAAACATCAACCCTAACACTGGATTGAATGAAGATTATGTAGCCATCGGGAGGTGAAAATAAATTATACAGACACGCATAAGGAATAAGCACCAAACAATTATGGCAGATTCATGAAGGATAAACTATTACCCATATGCATTCTGTACTGATTTTCACTTGCTACTATCAAGCTAGACACCTCAGATCCTGAAGGCATTGTGATTTGTATTTTCTCTCCATCAACACCCTTAGTGCTAATCTGCATAGAGATTAAAAGATTAGAAACCAAGTGACAAAAGAGCAGAAAAGACTTTCCGTACTAATAATTAAAATAATATAAGCTAAGCAAAGACACACCATAGCACCTCCTCCCAGGAGAACATGCACATGTAGAACACGCTTTGGCCTCTTCCATGATCCTTCTTGTTTGGACACTTCAACTGTAATAACTGAAGATTGCAGTTCAGCGATGTAGTATGTCAAGAGATACGCTCCTTGAGTGTAACCATATCCATCACCATCGTCTTCAAATAGAACACCTTCTGCTTTACCTGGGAAGAAAAAAATTGCAATCATGATACAAACTTACTGCAAATATATGGTTTGAAGGGGGGAAAAAACATCATGCTGATGCCAAAGAGATTAGACTCATTATTTTTGTTTATCAAATCCAAACTGGATTTAGGTGCAACAACAAATGCATGCATATAGGAAATAAAGAGAATAAACTATTGTAGACTGTTGGAAAATATCAAATGGATAAAGATGAGAACTCAATGAACTAGAGACATGAAATAAGTGATTACATAAGTGAGGGAGGCCATCAGCAAGAACTAATGTAGCCCAAGGATTGATACATAAAGAAAGTGTACCTGGAGTGACTCATTAGGTAATTTATCTAAATCACATGGTGGGGCAGTTCAAGGATGGATTGCACCCTTCATCATGATCTTCACACATTCTACAGAGCCAAGGATAAACAAATTACCGGGTTTAAAGACCTTTAACCCAGGAATCAACTAGTTTCCAAATGGATGGTTTTTCAATAAATGAATCAGCGATAATCACACAAATGAGACAACTAGATTAATGATTTAGTGATGATCAAACAATGTGATATCTCTTCCAAATGTTTTGGAGGTGTGAAGAACACAGTAAACTGTGTGGATGTGGGTCATCCACAAATGATTTGTATTGTTCATCTTGACCTACATCTCAATTAGTCCAAGGTTGAGACTTGAGAGATCAAGCAGTTCAGAAACTTGATGACCTAGGTTCAAATAGTACCATTTTCTATTATTGATATTAAAGTTGTTCTGAAAACATCTGATTAGGGGGTTCAATCATTAGATCTCTATTCATTTGTGTATATCAAGATGAAGGATGCAGGTCATCCATGAATGACCCACCATGAGAACTCCCCCGGAGCTTATTTTGAGGGTGGTTCCTAAAGGATCAAGTCCACGCACAAAACAAACATACATACACAAGCACCACATGTGGATCTCTAATTACTATAAATAGTGAGCCAACAACTTCATTTATGTTTTTTCTAAACAGCTAATATGTAGATATCCATATACAAATAGTATCTATCAAACACTATTGCCCACTAGCACAATCCTAGCATTACTGAAGCAAGATTGCCACGTTGACAACCAACTATATTATAGGGAATGGCATCAAGCGGTTGACAGATCACCACCATAGCTTTTTGTAGTGATGATCCACAGGCTCGTCCAATTTCCTTATCCATCGAGGGGCAAAGTCGGAGTAATAGGCAAATCAAATTTATTTTGTTGCAAGCGGACCCGCTTCAAAATCGACACTTCTGTTCGGTATTGGAAAAGTGACGATCTCCTATCAAGGAAAGTTCTTCAAGCCAGGAATCACGTACTAATCCAACTATATTGTATCTTAGTATCATGTGCAAGTAAAATTTACATTTCTTTGTGAACAGATGTGATATGGACTCGTACAAGCCATGCTGATGTATGTAAGAATTAGAAATCAAACAAATGGATGCATTTCACTGACATCTTGAACTAAGTAATGGGTAGTGGCATAGCCAAGAAAAAAATGACACTCAATAATATAAATTTGTAAATAATATTTAATACTAACAATACTAATTTCTTTCTAAGAGAAAGGAAATGATCTCAAACTCGAAAACTCTCAAATGATATTCTATTGCAAAAAACGGTTGTTGCAAAATGAAC